>JAQGBH010000773.1:0-42733 GCA_034698265.1 Sminthurinus aureus
AGAATTTAAAATGATTTTTCAATAATGTAATTAAAAGTGATAATAAATTACGTGATAACAAATACATGTAAACTTTCTTTGTTTGAATGATCAAATATACAACTTTACTAATTTTAGACTGCAGAATATAAATTTACAATTGATTCCCTTAGAAAGACAAATATCTCGAAAAAGCTTTTTATTTTAAAACAGGTATTGGGTTAATTTCTATGGAAACTTTGGAGGTGTTTGTCTTTCTAAGGGGGCTCTATTGAGGCCTATGTGTTTCACCATTTTGCAAATCTGCGCTCTGCCTTTCCATTTCATTACAAAAATTTGAAAAGTGATCCAATTTCTATGACAATTTAACATTAGAAAAATGTAAATGCAAAGTGCAAAGTGTAGATTTGCAAAATGGTTCACTAGGTCCCAGGGGCCTATTACACCATTTATGGTACAGGGGAGAAAAGCCTTAGTCAGTAGTTCCTTAGTGCAGCCAAGCCGTTCTAATGACAGGCATAAAATCAAAAATTGCTTTGCTCCTCATGCAAAAAGGCACCTTTTTGTAAAATTTCAAAAACATCTGTGGACGACAACAATGTTCCAAAAATGACAAAATCCCCAAAAAGCCCTTGATCCAGAAAAATGAAACATTTTGAACTTAAATTAATTCTTGTTGTGAGGTTCGGCTCACCGTTTTTTATGCTAAGAATCAAGTTTGTAACTTTTCTGGATCAATCAAGACCCATGATTTTATATTTTTGCTACTTTAAACAAAACAGACACTTCTATGATTTTGTGAAAAAACTATGAGCTTATAGGGGCTGTTTTCAAAGTGATCCTTGTGGCGAGTGGTTTAGGTTTAATAAATTAGTTTTAGTATACGTCAAATTATTGATATTTGGCTGAGAAACCGCCAAACACGTTTGAAGAAGTGTTTTATACGTAAAACATAAATCTGAGCTACTCTATAACAAAATCTATTGCTGGATTTTCGGAACTAAAGAAAAAGTCAAATGTTCCCAAAAGACGGCGCTTAAACATAGTCAATTTTTGAACACATACTTTGAAATACTTTTCCACCAAGAAAACTAAACTTCCAGCGGCACTTCCCATTAAAAACCAATAGAAAGCAGATTTTATTAGCGGATCTTGAAGAGAGAGACCTCGAGATTGACCTTGTTGATCCTTCAGGTTTCTCAAAAGCTGTCCGACATCGTTCCTGCTCGTAACTTGTTTATCAAAGAAATCCCAAGCCACAAGAACCTGATAGCTAAAATCGCCAAGGCGACCTCGGAGATCATACCACAGCTGAACAATTCCTGAGCTAATCATTCGATTTACAACCTCGACGGCGACATCCTGATTTGGCATTCTAAGTTGAAAACCGTGGAAGTGCTGCAAAAATGTTTGAGTACCGACAGAAAAGCTCCGCTGAAAAAGAAGAACCAACAAGTTTCTGATTTCTCTTGGAAGCATTGCGTCGTCCACCACAAGCCCGAATTTCCCACCATTTCTTTTCATAAGTTTTTGAATATTCCGCCAATTCCCGTTTTCATCTGTTTGGAGCTCGGCTTTGTTCAACAGAAACTCATGCAAAGTGATTTCATCCTGTGAAATATTCCCAATCCTGTCGGAATTTTGTTTCCATAGTCGCAAGACTATCGACAACTTGTTTTTCATATTCTGCTTCATCAAAATGGTATAATTTTCTGAGAGAAGGACATCTAGCGGTTTTGGGACATCCCGAATACTTGGGACCATAACGATGCTCCGCAGCTCGGACAAATAGTAGTTGACGATGAAGAAGAGGATAACGACCCAAAATGAGGGGATCATCCGAAGGGTCTTGGTCTTTCTGTTTTCGGAGTTCACGTGGCTGATTTCAGGAAATTGGTTCACAATTGGCGCCAAAATCAAGGCCAAGCTTTCCAAAATTGTTAAAGGAGTACATTTATCCTGATCCGGATCCTGATCCGAATTTTGTTGAGAATGCAAGGTTGAAGGAGTAGTTGCCAGATATCTATGCCGAAATCGAAATCCAAAAACAAGAACAAAAGCAAACAGACTGAGGCTGCAGATGAAAACGATCCAAACGGATTTTTGAAAAGGATTTGCAAAGCTTTGGAAGCAAATCGGCTCATCCTGTTTGTCGTTGAGTGAATACAGGATTTGATAGGATTTGACGTTCATTATGAAATGATGATATGCTCTTAAAGCATAAAAAACAGGTTCAATATTCATTTCTCCATGAGTACAATATATTGTGATCCGCTTATAATAAATAAGATTTTCCATTTTGTAGGGTAAATGTCTGACGGTGGCATTCAAACGATGTGTCAGAACGAGAAAAAGGCTGAGATGACTTTGTACATAAGTGCTATAAGCGTACCTTTTGCGAAATCTAGAGGATTCAACGGCAGTTTGGATAAATTCGTATGCAAACAATTTATGAGATAAATACAAGTCGGATTTTTGATGGTTTTTTCGGAGATGTTTAAACTCGGATAAAATCTGTTGATAATTAAGCCACAGAAAAAACCTCCGATTCTGATTCCGGTGTAAATCTTGAGCAACTTTTTTTCCAAATTGAAGATGAATTTGCTGAATACAAATCGGAACATCTTTTCTGCATTTCAGTCTAACCTGATAAATCTTTCGTATTCGAATTTCTTTGACTTGAACTTGAATTTGGTGGATTTTTGAAAATGAATGACCACTTTGAAGTGCAATTGCAGCATCAACGTCAAAGCTGAGAATGAGATAATTTGGTGGATGAACTTGAAGCGGCTTGTTGCACTGCTGATTGTCGGACAGTTTCAAACCCTCGAAACGGGTTTTCCCACTTCCGATCACCAGAAAAATGTCTCGAGAGATGGATGAAGATTTAAAGTAATCCGAATACATCCTTTTCAACGGTTGGCGAACGTCCAGTAGGAAAACATTTTCTCTTTCAGCAGTAGCCTTGCCCCTGTTGCCTTTGTTCCTTGATTGCTTTGAGACAATGACGGTAGGTGTCACCACAAGCAAATGCACCAGACAAATTTCAGCGTGTTTTCTAATTTTGGTAGTTTTTATCCACAGATATGGCTGCTTCGTCCTGTCGTATTCTTTCTTCTGGATTTCCGTCAAGTCTCCAACCACAAAAGTTGACTGAAATTTGGCTGATGCGAGAATTCCGCTAATTTTTTCAGTCATGTGGGTTTCAAAGCTGTTGAACTTTTGACCTGGATCTTCGTTTTTAGCGCTACCGGTTTTCAGTTTTTTGCGGTTTCGGGTTAGGACAAAAAATGTGCAGGATTTTAATGGGACTAAAATATTTTCAACTGATGCAGATGGGGATTCTTTGTGGATGGATTTTTGATGGTCTAATTCTGCATTTGAAAATAATGCAGCTGATGAAACAATCGGCAGAGCAAACGAGATTTTGGGGGCAAGAAACACAAAGAGAAAAGTCAACAGTGACATTTGAATTTGAATTGAAATTTGTACCATTTTGAACATGGAGTTTTTACAATTTTGTTACAGCACAAAGCACAAGAAATGTCAAAAGTTTGCTAGAAAATTTGTAACAAAGCAAATCAAAAACCGACAGGGGAAAAAACATTTGAAGACTAGAACAATTCTTACTGCCGATCAGTGATCAAAGCGGCCGAAAAAATCGAATGCAAATTTATATTGTACTGCAGTTCAATCGAAAAAATTTAAAAAGTGTTGCTAGATTCTTAAAGCAAACGTGTCGCATCGATCGTGCATTATGTTTTCTTTTTCTTTTCAATTTTTTTTACAGGTACAAACACAATTGAGTGTAAAAATCACAAAATCTTTAGGATATTTCCACCGATCCCTGCTGAATTTTAGTTTTTTGCAAACTGTTGTTTTGCAAATTCTCGAAATTTGTGCACCATTTATTACACCTTAGAAATTAGCATGTGGGTTATTTTTTACCCCGTACAAATTTTTGAGCAGAAAATTTTCACTCGTGCGGAAGAAATAATTTTTTATAATTCAAAGAAAAGGTCAATAAATTCCCCAGCGAAATTTCTGAACTTGTTTGTTTGGCCGAATTTGGAGCTGAAAAAATTCAGGGCGTTGTAAAGTGGGGAAAAAAAAGTATTCTGCGAATGGACTCTAGAAATTGAATCATGCGGATGGATAATAAAAAACTGACTGATTTTGACCTTTGACCTCAAAGTGACTGCAGTCTGTATCTATTTTTTAAAATTTACATTTTCTGGTCAAAGTATTCAAAGAAAAACGGAAGCATCGCATGATTTTCCTTTGGAGTGGAAAATTCTCCAGCGTCCATCGTTTTTGAACATTGAACATTGAACATTTATGTTTGCATTTGAATATCAAACGGTGGATTTGGTATTGGATTTAGGTCGACACGTGCGGTTCATCAAATATTCTTTTTAAAAAAACGGTGCTGTTTAAACAACTTTTCCAAACAAATAGACTTCTACTGAATTTGAGTTTGAATTGGAATCCCAAAGGAGTTGTTTTCTTGTTCTTGAAGAATAATTTTTCCACACAAAAATGACAACGAGAACGAGGTCAAGTGAGAATCAGTAGTATTAAAATGATGCTTACGTCATTTTTCTAATTAAAATTCGAATCCAAAAATGCTACGTATTAAATAATTTCAATGATTTATTACAAAAGTTGTAGATGGCGCAAGTCCAATTCATAACAACACAATGAAATTGAAATTCAGTTGCCATGGTGATTTTTTCTACCTATTTGAAATTAATTTTAGGGAAAAGTTAAGAGCAAATCAACTGTCAATGGTTGGAAAGTTGAATGAAATGAGGGTCACTGATTTAAAAACGATTTTGATCAGTGTCATCCATAAATAATGAAGCATTCGAAAATGATGAAAATACCACAAACAAATCAGTTCATTGATGGATTGACATTTTTTTGTACAAAGATAAAAGATTGAAAAATTTGTAGAATTCTTCAATTAAAAATGATGCTAAAATGTGACAAAAAAAAACCAAGCAAACTCCAAATCTTGATCCAAAAAATGACCGGTTTTGGTGATTTTTTAACGTTACTCGTTTTTCAAGTTACATTCAATGACTTACTCATTCATTCATGTTCAAGTGTTTGAGTCATGAAGCTGTTTTCACACATCTAGCTTCGATAAGAGGAAAATAATGTAAAAATCTGACATAATCATGTTTGTAAATTTTAGGTGAGGTTGCTCCTACCTAATAATATGCTTTTTCTTAATTGCAATTCATCTAAAGATTTCCATTTGTAAAATATTAAACCCAATTCTGAGAAAAATGTGAGCTTGACCGAGGCATTTTGTTGTCGGTGGTTTTTATTCACAAAATTATTCTTACTATGGGCCAAAATATCGGTATTTTGTTTTGGCCGAAAACGTTTTAGACTGTAAATCCAAACATTAGTTATTTTGTTGCTTTGCATTTTCGTAACTACGGAAAAAGTGAACTGCTGCCAAAAGACGATGCCGAAACATATTGTATTTTTGCACACATATTTTTTGAGACTTTTCCATCAAAAAAACTAATATTCCAGCGACACTTCCCATCAAAAACCAATAGAATGCAGATTTTATTAGTGGATTTTGAAGGGAGTGACCTCGAGGTTGACCTTGTTGATCTTCAAGGTCTCTCAAAATATTTGCGACCTTGTCCTTTCCGGCGTCTTCTCTGTTAAAGAAATCGGATGCCAAAAGAACCTGGTAGTTGAAATCCCCAATGCGTCCTCCGATATCATACCACAGCTGAACTACTCCTGAGCTAATCAGTCGATTCGTAATCTCAACGGCGACATCTTGATTCGGCATTCTCAAGTGAATGCCGTAGAAGTGCTTGAAAAATGTTTGAGTGCCGACAGAAAAGCTCTGCTGAAAAACAAGGATCAACACTTTTCTCGTTCCCCTCGGAACCTTCGCATCGTCCACCACAATCCCGAATTTCCCACCATTTCTTTTCATCAGTTTTTGAATATTCCGCCAATTCCCGTTTTCGTCAGTTTGGACCTCGGTCTTTTTCAACAGCAGCTTGTGAAGAGTGAATTCAGCTTGTGAAATATTTCCTCTCTCTTTGGAATACTCTTTCCACACTGACAAAATGACCGAAAACGCCCTTTTGTAATTCGGATTCATCAAAATTGGATATTTCTCCGAGAGAAGGACATCTAGCGGTTTTGGAACATTTCGACTTTTTGGGACCATAATGATGCTCTGCAACTCGGACAAATAATAGTTGACGATGAAAAAGAGGACGAGGACCCAAAAAGAGAGGATGAGCCGAAGGCTCCTGGTCTTGCTATTTCTCGAGGTCACGTGACTGGTTTCAGGAAATTGGTTCACAATTGGCGCCAAAATCAAAGCCCAACTTTCCAAAATTGTTAAAGGTGTTAAAGGACTACATTCATCCTGATGCTGATCCGGATCTTGAGTTTGATTTTGTTGAGAATGAGAGGTTGAAGCAGTACTTACCAAATTTCTATCCCGCAATCGGTATCCAAAAAAGAGTACAAAAGCAAACAAGCTGAGGCTGAAGATGAAAATAATCCAAACGGATTTGTCAAACGGATTTGAAAAGCTTTGGAAGCAAATCGGCTCATCCTTTTTGTCGTTAAGTGAATGCAAAATTTGATGGGAATTGACGTTCATGATCAAATATTGACTGGTCCTTGATGCACCATAAAATGGTGCAGTGTTCATTTCTCCATGAGTGCACAAAGTTTGGGTCAATTTGTAAGGGAAATATCTGATGGTGGCATTTAGGCGATTGCTCAGAACGAGGAAAAGGGAGACGTAACTTTCGATGTATGAGCTAAAAGCATGTCTTTTGCGAAATCTAGCGGATTCAATGATACGCCGGGGGAATTTGTGTTCAAACGATGTATGCAGCAAATACAAGTCGGATTTTTGATGGTTTCGTCGGAAACTTAGAAACTCGGATAAAATCTGGTGATAACTGAGCCACTGAAAATATCTCCAATTTGGACTTTGATTTGAATCTTGAGCACCTTTTTGTCCAAATTGAAGATAAATTTGCTGAACACAAATCGGAACATCTTTTCCACATTTTAGTCTAACCTGATAAATTCTTCGTATTCGTATTTGTATTCGTCACAACCAATAACTACAAGTGTTACTGTTGGATGGAATAGAAGGGCCACGGCGTCATCTTCTCAACCAACCCTCAGCATTGCAATACCAGACGCAGCTGAATTGTTATTACAAAAAGATGAGCAGGAAGTGGATTCGATGGATGCGACAATTATTAATTTGGAATTAATCAGTGGGACTTTAATAAGATCAGAGCTTCTTAATTTTATTCAGTACAAACTAAACACTTCTACTAATAGACAAGATACTGCTGCAATTTGTATTCAGTTTTACACTGAGGAAGAAATTGAGGATGCTGTTTTGTTATTGAAAAACATATCTGAAAAGGTGCCGTCTGGTAAAAGGTTCAGGACGCATACTACAAAGTCATCGGACAAATTGAAAAAGGATATTTTGGAATTGTCGGACTACTTATATTATTTGGATTCGAAAGGAATCGCTCCTTCATTCGTAGCCCTTGATTTGAACAGAGTACCAGATAGAAATCAATGTGTGACTGACTACTACGTATTGAACGGGAAGATACAACAACTTGAATCAGCTCTGTCTGGGTCCTTATCTTTAAATAGAACAATGAATAAGATTGATGAAGTCTTGAAAATTTTCAACTCAAAGGTGGAAAAACTTGAAACACTTCAACCACCATCTATTCAACCGTTTGCAATACCAATACTGGATCCGTCAACTTTATCAGAAGAACAAAGACGTGTCAACGGTTTTCCTTCATTTGCCGATGTTGTGAAAACTCCACCCTCGAATTTGACAAAGAGCAATAATCATTGTAGAATGACTCATCAATCACATAGTTCAACAATTTTGTCAAATAACAATAATGGTACTGCTACTAATAATAATAATGATAATGCAAATGACGAGTGGACAGTACAAGAATCAAGACGGAAACAAAGGCAAAGAATTCTGAACAATAATAATAATAAAAGTACACAACTAGTTGGCACATCCGTTTCTTCATCCACCTTTAAAACTGTGAAACCACTTACAAGAAAAAAAACCTGGGAATTGTTTGCAACACGTTTTTCACCAGAGACAAAAGAGAGCAGTATTCAACAGCACTTGGAAAGTATTGGCTTAAAAACGGTGGGAGTTGAAAAATTAAAATCAAAATATCCTGATCCTCGTCACGCATCATTTCACATAACAATTGAAACCACAACACCTGATTTCAATCCATACAAAGAAGAAATGTGGCCGATTGGATCATTAATTCGGAGATTCTTTTCACCAACTATAAAAAGAATGGATACTCCCAGTTCAACTGAACATGTGTCACAGTACCTGATCGACCTGAATTCTCAACGCACAATAAACAATTATACATCTACCTCCTTGATTGACAATATTTTTGATTCTAATAATAATTATCAACAGCAATCATCATGAATAGTACAACAACAAAACAATCAAAAACTGAATCATTGAATATTGAAAAAATAAAAATTGCAACTTGGAATATTAAAAATTTCAAAACAAACTCATCTTACATCGCTAATGAACTTATGAATTATGATTTTATATGTCTGCAAGAGACTTGGCTCTACGATTTCGAGGATATTCTTGTCAAAAAGTTTCACCATGAATTCACTGGACATTCTGTTTCTTCAATGGATTCCAAAAGTCTTCATTCTGGACGACCATTTGGCGGAACTGCAATATTATGGAAAAAGTCTCTGTCAAACCAAGTCAAGATTATTGAAATGAATGACAAAAGGATGAGTGCCATTGAAATAAAAATAAATGAATCAACCTATTTACTCTTAAATTCTTATTTTCCTACATCTGACAAGTCCGACGAGCAACTAGGATATGTAGGAAAAATGTTCACAACCGTAGAAAACTCACATGCTGATTACTATATATTATGCGGCGACTATAATATTAATCCTAATACATCACTTTTCACAACTTTACAACACGAAGCTGGAGAACAAGGCCTTGTTATTATAGATTTTGAAAAATTACCTGAAAATACCTCTACATACATGAGTTCACTGCACCAGTCTTGGCCAGATCACATAATTATCAATAAATCATTGTCACAAATATCAACAGTTCGGGTTCTCTCTCCCTCTTCAAGTGACCACATTCCTATTGGTATAGAAGTTAGTTGTCAATTGTCACAAAGAAAAAAGGTAGAGGAAAATGGAACACAGAAAAAATCTTCAATAAAATGGAGAAAATGTTCAGCATGGGTGAAAGAAAAATTTCAAGTTGAAACAGAGAAGATTGCTGCAACACTATCCACTCAATTAAATGGTATCAAACATTTTTCAGATGAAGATAAAAGAACAACTTTGCAGAGTTCATACAATAACTTTGTGAAACTTATCATTCAACTTGATGAAAGTCTCGCGGATGCATCAAAACCACCACTCAAACTAAGAACAGAATGGACTAAAGAGGTTTCTCAACTGTACGAAATAATGTGTGAAGCATATCGGAACTGGAAACAGAAAAAAAATGAACAGAATGTGAAATCCAAAAGTAATGACTCTCAAGAACAGTTGAGATTACAAGAAGATTTTAAACAGAAGCAAAAAATATTTAAATATAAACTTCGTCAATCAAAAAGACAAAAAGATAAGATCAGGGCAGAAAAATTAGTTGAAAAATATAATGATCATGATTTCTCAAGTTTCTGGAATAATGTAAAGAGTGAAGAAAAACTACCAATGATTTTATCAAGTGAAGTAGAGACAGCAAAAACACCAGCAACAATAGCAGAGTATTGGAAAAATCATTATTCATCGCATTTTCATGATCCGACAGCAAACATTGGAAAGATTCAAGATGTAATTACAGAATACAAGTATAAACCGGATGTACGAGAATTTAAACCATTTGGGGATTGGCAAATACAACAAATTGTGAAAAATATGGATAATGGCAAAGCTGTCGGTCTTGATGGTTTAAAAATAGAACAACTGAAAAACTCACATTTCTCAGTCTACACTTTCTTAGCTGACCTTTTTAATCAAATGGTGGAACTGAGTTACATACCAACAGAACTTATGGCTGTGGTAATATCACCAATAGTAAAGAAGAAAGGCCTTGATTCAAAAATTAGCAAGAACTATCGTCCGATTGCACTCGCGACGCTTCTATCCAAAATCCTGGAAAAATTGGTTTTGTTTTCCTATGTGGACACACTACACACTACATCGGCTCAGTTTGGGTTCAAGCGACATTCGGGTTGTGAGCAAGCAATTTATTCTCTTCGTCAAACTATCAAATATTGTAATAAAAAGGAACTTCCTTTGTATATTTGCTACCTGGATGCGTCACAAGCCTTCGATCGAGTCCAGTTCCAACTTCTACTTCAGAAATTAATGGACAGAAGCGTTCCAGTGCTGTTAATACAATTTTTCAAATACTGGTTTTTTAATCAATCATTTTTCATAAGATAGGGAAGTATCTTAAGTGCTCCTTTCCAAGTTACAAAAGGAGTTCGCCAAGGTGGCGTTTTGTCTCCTTATTTTTTTGCTGTTTATCTGGACGAACTGAGTCATTTGCTGGCGAGGTCAAAATATGGCTTGACAATTTTCGGAGAGATTCTAAATCATTATTTTTATGCTGACGACATTGCACTTCTGGCTTCAACCCGATCATCCTTAGAAACTCTGCTAAAAATCTGTGGAGATTATGCAACTGCTCACGGACTGATTTTCAATAGTGAGAAAACACAACTTCAAATCTTCTTCCCCAAATGGACAAATGAACTTGTTCCAAACCCGTCCGTAACTTTTATAAATAATACAATTTTCCCAGTTTCTAGTGTTCGGTACTTAGGATATATAATTCAGTCAAAATTAAATAGAAAAACCAACAATCATACGTTATCAGATGAGGATGAGATATCAAAACGTTCCGGTGAAATATACAAGTGCTCATATATGGTCAAATCAAAATTCACCAAGTGCTCACATGAAGTAAAAAGATACCTATTTTTAACTTATCTCTCTAATATTTATTGTGCAAGTCTGTGGGAGTTGAACAAAATGCAAGAAAATCAAATTCGAGTAGCCTACAATAATGCTTTCAGGATAATATGTGGATATGCATGGGATTGCAGCGCCTCTGAGATATTCAGAGAAAATCAAGTACGAGATTTCTATGCAGTCAGAAAAATGGCCGTGGCATCACTAATTAATAGGAATCTTCAATCTGAAAATATTATTATCAACATTATTAATTTCACTACTATTCATTACGAATCTACTTTATCGACTATTTGGTTGAAACTATATAATGATATTTAACTTTATTGCTTATTTTTGCAGTTTGTATTTGTGATTATTATTATGATTTTTCTTGAATGTTAATTTGAGTCAGTTAGTATTCTGTATATATTTTGATTTATTTTGATACTATATTTTGATGCTACATTTTTTATTTTCGAAGCGTGATTTTTTATATGGATGTTGATGAATTTTGAAATTATCTTTTGTTTCATGCATTGATATTTGATACATGTAAAAAACTAAACCAAAAACTATTGGACCTTTTTTGTGTCTGCCGAATAAAGTTAATAATAATAATAATAATAATAATAAAATATAAAATACAAACTCATAAACTAGACAAAATTCTCCATCCAAAAAATTGTACGCAGATTACAGGAACGGAAAGAGAAAAGACAACAATATATTTACACATTTTGGAGCAAGAAACCTCCTAGTTGAATTTTGGATGGAACACGGGAAAATCACATTTCTTTACATTTCCCCACATGTTTATTTGGAATATTTGTAATAATTTAAGAATACGGGTTTAAAATGTGTATTTATCTAGATAATTTTGTGGTGTGTGGTTATGTTTCCTATTTTTGCATAGATTCCTTCATCATTTATGTCAGTAGTCAGTAGAACTGAAACCAGAACAAGAACTAGAACTGCGCTGTATCCTCTGTTTTATGTCAGTGTTTATGCTCGTGTAGTAACAAGTAACAAGAGAGACGTAACAAGTGTACGTGTTGTGTTGTGTTGTGCATGGCCTTCTCATTTTTTACGAGCGTGATGACGGAGTTTGGAGTTTGGAGTTTGGAGATTGGACAAATTTGTGTCGACAGAAAAGATGCAAATACATAAATACCTACGTGCACAAAGCACAAAGTACGGACACCAGAGAGAATTGACTAGAGACTAGAAAGTAGAAACTAGAAACTAGACAGAGACACACAGACAAACACACGGAGAAGGAGAGAGTTGCTTTGAACATTGAGCTATGAGTGATGGTGAATTGTGGATTGAATGGTGGATAAATATGCGTCAAATTTAGTAGTAAATAGTCCACAGTCAATACTCCATACTCCATACTCCATGCTACATGCAGCAGACACATGTATTATGTACTTCTAGATTCTAGATTCACATTTGTACAAATTCACACTGCACAATGTACATGTTACATTGTACATAAAACCGTGTGTTGATTGTACAGCTGAAGTGTCAGAGTGGAGTGTAAATTACAAATTACATCTGCTTCGCATTCCGCCTCAATCCTCCAGTCTCCCGATTCTCTCTTATGCAATTCCAATTGACGAGCTAATACTTGTACTTGTTCTTGTGCAAATTTTCAGCAACTCAATTCTCAATTCTCCATTCCTAATCGCCCATCGCCCATCCTTTTCCCATTTTGTCATGTCATCATACAGCACACATGTTTCATGTCCCAAACTACAAATACAAACAAGCTGATGAAGACACCTTCTGTTTCATTTCATTTTTCTCCTCTACGTTTCGCTCTACATTCTACATGTGACGTATGGTGTATGGCGTATGACGCTCTCCTACTGACAGATATTTTATAAATTTCATCCTCTACATTCGACACTCTACACTCTACACACCTTTTCAAAGTTCAGGTTCAGCACACTAATACCGTATGCACAATGTACATAATATGCGTTTCAAATAGTCATTTCACATGTAAAGCACAAGTTGGAAATGAAATGTGGTGTTTATGTTTTTTGTCTGTATGTGTCCATGCATTTAATTAGGTCAGTTAAACATTAGCCTATATAAAATAGCGTAATCTTTGAAAATCGACCCAATATAATAATATCATTTTTCTATCAAGTTATCCCTAGTCCATTATGCGTTTCACATCATTGCAAATGTTTCAGTTTCCAGCTGTGATGTGTCTCGAGTCTCGAATTTCGAATCTCGAATGTCAACTCACGAACTAAATAGAATTTTCATCATGGATCACGGAAATACACAGTTATATTAATATTCCATGTATTTAGTATTTACTATTTGCAATGCTCGGAGCATGGGAAATAAAATGAATAACTATATGCTTGGACATGCTCTTTGTTTTTGCTCTCCGGATCTTTTTACAGCACATAATTTCATACCACACAATTACTTTATACTTTATACAGTGTACTTTGTAGTTTTTAGTGCACAGTGAATTAGGAATTAGGAATTAAGTCTGTGCGCATTATGTTATAAAACATTTCCCCCTCGGCTTTTTTCCACGTTCCCTCATGCTTGTTGCTTGTCCGTTTACTCAACTTGAACTTGACACTGGAATGTGAAAACAAATGAGATGTAGAATGTAGAGAACCAACCAAAAACCAAACCAATTCAAAGGTTGGAATGACTCTTTCAATCTTTATTCTGCGTGCTGTGTGCTGTGGAAATGTCAGGACTAAAAAGAGGAAAGAAGAGTTTCCACTGTAAAAAATAACTACGACTGAACTGGACTGCATACTACTAAAAACACACATGTAAATCCCCAGCAGGCAAAATGGACAGAGTAAATGAAATGAAATGAGTTGAAACGTGAAATGTAATTAGAGATTTAATTGCAGTGTTACATGCTCAATGCTCAATGCTCAATGCTCAATGCTCGACAATAAAAACCTTTTGTTATTTTTTGTCTCTGCTCTAAAGTTTAAAGTCCAAACTCCAAACTGTACAGTTTAAAAGCTACAGAAGACAGAACGTCAGGACGTCACAGCGCATCGCCCATTGCAGTACAGAATACAGAACACAGGCTGATTTGCATAAGATGTTTGTTCATGTTCATGTCAATTTAACACGTCCTTACGAAATCCAAACAAGAAAACACAATTACAATGACCAAATCACACACAATTAAACATTTTCATCTCCATGTAATTTAAATGAGGAAAAGAGGAGAGGCACAAAGCACATGTTGTGAAACATAATGGAAAAGGGAACAGAATGAAATGAAATGCAATAAAATGGAATGGAATCAGGAATCAAGTAAATTCTTTTATTTTCCACAATCATGCTCAACACTGAACACTGCAGATTGAACATTGAAAATGAAGGAGATGCTACATACATGATAATTTTTTCCATCTCCTTTTCCCAACTATTTGCAAATGTTTGATTTTCATTTTCCTCAAAGCTCAAAGCTCAAAGCTCAAGGCTCAAGACCCAAAACTCTAGATTCTAGATTCTAGATTCTAGATTCTGGACTCAAAACTCAAAACTCAAGGCACCAGGGAAATCACAGAGTTCAAATAGGCTCCAAGCTCAAACAAAACAACAAAAGCCAGCGCCAGAGCCAGCGCCAGAGCCTACAGAAGAATTTAAAGTCAGAGGACAAATGCTATACATTTTACACATGTTTTTTCCCAACATTTTCCTCGAGTCTTAATTCGCCGTGCTAATGAATTTAGAACGGTTTGATCTTTGCTCTTTGCTCTTTGTGATTTTATAACTCGGCAACTCGTGACTGTTTTTTATTTCATGTTCCGTGTTTTGGTGTTTTGGTGTGAAATGGGAACTTTTAATGGAGAGAATGAGAAGCAACGTGTCAAATTACAAATCACAAAACACAAATCAAATTCGAGCCCCAAGCACATTTGTGTATAAAACACACAACTTGTGACTTGTCTCACCATTCACCATGAATTCCAAATTCAATTTTCAGCCAGTGTCATTGGATAAGCCACAACTGACGAAGACGACGACGATGACGATGAGACAAATCAACTTGATCCACAGTCTTGATCGAGCATCGAAAATCCAGAATCTAGAATCGAGGTGATGAAAGAATCAAGATTGAAACTTGGAAGAGAGAATCAAATGGAGAAACTGTAAACTCTTGACTGTGAAATGTAAGATGTAAAGTCACACATCCCATGTGGATTTTGTACAGTCAACAGTCAACAGTGAGTTGCGAATTGCGAATTGTGAATTTCAAATTGCGATGGATGTGGACTGGATGAATTACAAAAATTTGTCAGGTTTCTTTGCCAGTTTATTTTTCCTCATGATGATGATTTTGATGATGACGGAGGCGAGAAAAGTCACATTAACATTTACATTTGCAATTTATTCCCACGCAATTGAGAAGGGAGAATTTACAACCCAGAATTGAGGATGGAGCTTCAAGCTTCAAAATAGATACATATGGAAAATATTTACAAACTACAAACCCTGTTCACTTTGACTGTGAGTGTGAATGCAAATGTAAATGGGAATTCCAGCTTGGAAAATTGTAATAGTTTTAGTGTCATGTCATTTCATTTCATTTTATTCCAACTGCCAGATGCCAGATGCTAGATGCCAGAATGTTCAATGGTATTTAAAACGTTATTTACTTTTTATTATTCATAATTTCCTCCTGGCATCCTCTTCTAATACACTCGTGTAAAATGAAATGTAATTTGGTGTAATCAAGTGT
Organism: Sminthurinus aureus; assembly: GCA_034698265.1. NCBI lineage: Eukaryota > Metazoa > Arthropoda > Collembola > Symphypleona > Katiannidae > Sminthurinus > Sminthurinus aureus. The sequence goes on from JAQGBH010000773.1 coordinate 15,782, forward strand.
CTAATGTCTAATTCCCAGTTTGGAGTTTGGAGTTTGGGCTTCTCATGAATACGCTATTGTCAAATTGCATTTTATTTGAAGAGTAAAACACCAACGCCCAAGCCAAAACCAAAACCAATATAATACAACTGACAATGCGATTGTAGATTGTGGTCTTATTTATGCATGTAGAATCTAGATCCCGAACCAAATCATGTTATTTTCACGTGAACGGCAATTTCAATTTCAGCCTGTAAAATGAATATGCTTTTTTTATTAAAATACCATAATTGCTACAAGTTGCGTTGAGTTGGTCATATTTCATTTTTTTAAATCCTCTCTCGTTTTAAATAAAGTCAAACTATATCACCTACAAAGCATAAATCTGGTGCTTTAGGCTCCCGATGCAAAGCAGAGTATAACAATTCTTCCCATGATAAACTTGTCCACTAGTTTTAAAATTTTCCCGCTAGAGGGCGCTGACTAGTTTTAAATTTTCCCGCTAGATGGCATTAGTTTCGTTGTCTCACATTACCCCAATGTACACAGACATCCAGCCGAACACGAGGAAAACAATACTCTGCTTCGCATCGTAAAAATGATATTCGTAGCTTTTACATTTTGTCCCAATTCCTAATTTCAATTATTTTCTGTAAAAGGTAAAAAATCCCCTTGTTTTCCTTTTCTTTTTCATTTGGAATTTATTGAAACAGTAGTTGTTTTGAACTTTGAACTTTGAATAGCTCAGCTGACAAGGAGAGAGAAAGAGAGAAATGACAAAAGTGTCATAAAAATGTGACAGTGATGAAGATATACTTTATCTTTATTTTATTACGTATTTCACTGAATACTGCAGTGGTTAAATGACACAAAACATTTATCAGAAATACATGTACACACTCAGAGAGAGAGAGAGAGAGAGAGAGAAATAGAGAGAAATAGAAGTTGACAAAGTTTTTGTCTTTTAAAATTATGAGTTGCTGAATTTGGTATTGTCACAATAATATATTTTGTATTTTGTTATTTTCTTGTCGGATCATGTTTCATTTTTGCCTTAGACAAACAAGGCAAAATAACAATGCATCTTGCGCCTTGAGTCTTGAGTCTTGAGTCTTATGAGTTGTGTTCCTTGTCCACCCTTTTTGATTTTTTGATAAATGGTGCACGATAGACAAGGGTCATTTTCAAGAGTCAAGCATAGGGCATTTATGGTGTATGAAATGAAATATGATATGTGATATGATTTATGATTATGATATTTTGGCTGATGAAATTGAGTGCTTAAAAGTACATGTTCCATAATATGTCAATGTAATAATAAGACTGTTTTTGGAATGTCAACTACTGAATTGTTTCTGCTTTCAACTTGGAGCTACAAGTCACGACCTACCTCACACAACTTGAGACTTGAGACTTGAGACTTGAGCTGAAGGAGCGTGAGAAAAACAGTAGCATAAAACGTACGACAGATATTGGACATTAGACATCCTTCATCCTTTGTACTTTGTACTGTGCACTTTGAACTTTAATCATGGCATGGCAATGGCTTTCTATTTGCGATAGTTTTGTACTCTGTATTGTGTATTGTATTTATTTGGATAGATACATTTGTGAGTATCGGATTGCCGCCCATTTTTTCATTACAATTCACAATGCTATTCAATAACCATTCATTGTGCATGAGACAGGATGAGTTTCCCCTTCTTTGTAGATTGTAGATTGTAGATTGTAGATACATTCGTATTTTAGAATCTAGATGTGTACAAAGTACAATGTACATTCGACACTGGAACAAGGAAAAATTTATCAAGTTTAACGTCACCATTTATTCACACTTTACACTTTAAACTTTAGAGTATCAAATTCTGACAGAATAAAATATCAAATATCAAATTTTACAGTCATTTTTCATCATTCATGTGTATTCAAATTTTAAATTCCTCTGCTCAATGCTCAGTGTTTATCTTTTTGCCATAGACAACTTTTCTCTTTTTTTATCCAAAATCATGAAAAGTACTCATGCAACAACTGAACAATGACATGTGACATATTCAATATGTGCACTTTATTTTTTAAAATTCACAAATGTAGAATGTAGAATTGAAAATTGTGTGATACAAAATGTGAGCCCGAATCAAAAATGGTGTAAAGTGAACAAACATGGACAAGTGACAATTGACAATTTGGGTAAACTGTAAAATGTAAAAATTTCCGTCATTTTCTTGTCAATTGATAGCAAATTTAACGGATTTGTCAGATTTGTCAGATTTGTCTGATTTGCCTGACAAATGACAACTGACAACAGTTGAATGTTCAATCCGTGTGTCAAGTGTCAACATTTTGTTATTCGTCATGTAGAGTTCAGACTTGAGACTTGAGACCTTTCAGGTTTCAGCAAGTGCATTTCAATTTGAATTTGATGGAGTGAAAAGAAATTACAAGTTTAGAATTGAGCATTGAGCATTGAGCATTGAGTGGAAGTGAAGTGCTGGTTCTTTCTCGTATTTGTTGTTTGTTTTTTGTTGTTTTGTGATTGAGCGACAAGTGGAGCAGTTTTATCTCCAAATGCATAACAAGAACAAGAAACAACAACAACAACAACAACAATGTCAAGAAGAGAAAGAGAAAAGTTTGGAGAGGAAAAGGAGAAAGGGGACAAATTTGTTGGGAAAAGTTTGGATGGGACTCTTCCATTTCTATTTTCTATTGGAATTGTCCTCTTTTCCTCCTCCTGCTCGTCAATGTCGACTGTCTACCGTCTACGTCTACGTCTTAGCGAATTCCACTTTTCTGTCCCATCTCCTCGAATTTGTATACACGGGACAAGGGAGATCCAAAATCCAAAATCCAAAGTACCAAAGTACCAAAGAAAATAGAAAATGTGCCTGACGAGAGGACAAATCTTCTTTTTTATTTCGGACAATGGAATTCTATCTTTAAAAACAGACATATTTCTGCAGTCTCCAGTCTCCAGTTTCGAGTTTCGAGTCTCGAGACTCGAGTTGCCAGTACAAATGCAACTATCGTAAACCACACACGTACAGATATTTTGTATTTTATGTATCATACATTTGTACTCCCATTTACCATCATTTCCGAGCAAAGTACCAAGTTCCACTGCCTAGTGCCTTGGCTGTGTACAAGTTACAAGTTGAAAATGAGAGAAGGAGCAAGAGAAATGGAATTTAATTGAATTTTTTGAAGCGGATGAGAAAGGAATTGAGAATTGAGAATTGAGAGAGTTGCAATCTTTTTCTTTGGATTTTGGATCCTATAGATTTTTACAACCTGCTTCATCTCACAATTTCAAACTCTAAATTTTCAACTTGTCAACTTGAAACTTGAAGGATGTCTCCAACGCCAGCTTCAAGTCTCAAGGACACAATGACAAAATTCTTCGGGACCCGGGAGAGCATCATGGATGATAATTGGAAATAAAAAACAAAACAAATGATGCAAAAATCTAAATCACGGTAAAACGCACTTTCAAAACTCGCGAGATTAATCGTGAATCGTGAAAGGATGGCGCGCAGTTTAAAGTGTTTCAAGTGTACGTCTAACTAAACCACAGAAATATTAATAATAAAATAATAATAAAAAAATTATTACTATTCTTTAATTTCTAGTCTTAATTTACCCCAATAATTATTGTAATAATTTTTCAAGAGTCTTGAATCTCACACTGCCCCAGAGATTAAATTTTGAGTTTTGAGTGCGCATTATAAAAGGTAAGCGCGCTAAAATTTAACGGACTGACAGACGGACAAATACTTATGATAGCTTTTAAAGCTGCGCTACCCTAAAAAATAGATGATATTTTGCCACTTTTTTCCCATAATTACAAATTCCATCATCCGTGATTTTTATACTTGAACAATGAACAAGTTAATACAATTTTTGCATCTATTTTAATTTTTCATTACATGAATAATTATGAATTAGGATCAGGATAATTTATAATTTCAGGATTTTCATCAGAGTCCTCACTCAACAGTATTATTTTCTGTGTCAGAAATTGATTCCCTTGATCATTGATGCTTCATGTTCCGTGATCAATGATCGATGATGCTTGCACATTTTGCACACAGGATTTTGCCTCTAAATATTCTCTTGAATTTCACGTACGTTTTGTGTTCAGTGATCAGTTTGTGTTTTGTGTGTTGTTGGGTATTGGGTAGTTTTAAGAGTGAATTTCATAGACGAATAGTCAATAGTCAAAGTCAAAACAGGGAGCAGTGCAGAGAGTGAAAGTCTGTGAGAGAGAATAGAGAAAGAACACAGTCTCTTTTACAAGTTGAGCTCAAAGCTCAAAGCTCGGTTCAAAGAGAAGGAAAGGTCATGAATTCAACATTCAAAACTCAAAACCCACGCAAAAACTACCAACCACCATTAAAATTAATGGAATGGTCATTGAGCATCAAACATTGAGCATTGAGCATTTCATTAGATAGGTACTTTTTTTTCCAGGCAATCCGTCTCATGTCTCATCTTCCGTATTTACTATTTACGTCATTACTTTTCCTTTCTCTTCTATTCTAAAACACTAGAGGCAAAATACTAACAAGTATTCAGTTTGTAAGTACTGACCATCATCAAATATCATCCTTTCAAGTATTTAGCATTTAGTATTTCAAAACCAAAGTAACATGACAAGAAAGAAGGATATGGGCAAGAAAAAAGGTAGCTTTGCCATTTGCCATGTTATTGCTATTTTGCTATTGGGATTGGTATTGAAAAGTTGCCTCATTTTTCTTTTGACCTTTGCTTTCTAAATTGTAAACAGTAGGAAAATAAGGGGAAAATTCTAGATTCTAGATTCTAGATTTTTCTAGGAGCAGAGTGAATAATACACAGAGGAAAAGGGTGAACGGTGAGTTTTTACCATACCAAATACAAAATACCAATACCAAGGACTGACAAGTGAGGATCGGTAGTCGGTGATTGGTGAATGTTCCAGAGTTCGAGGTAAAGAAGAGATATGGGAAAATATCTAGAATCTAGAGCCGAAATGGACGGAAATGTGGTCAATGACGTAAGACATGAGATTCATGGGATTGGAATCGGAATCGCGTTCCGGTGGTTGGTTCGTGCAGTTGTAGATTGTAGATTGTAGATGGATATAAATTGTACAGTAAAGATATACTTTTCATTTGTCTACCATCTAGATTCTAGACTCTAGACTCTAGAGTTTACAGTTAATCTCTTTGCATTTATCTGTGCTCTGTGCTCATAAAATCCAGAGAAAACAGAAGAGAGCGAAAACCCTCAGGAAACAAAAGCAGAGAATTTCCTACAACATTCAATTCAGCATTCAGACTAAATCCTCATTGGTAATGTAGCATAATTACAACTTATTTGTTATTTGCTATTTGGTCTAGAATTTAGAATGTAGAATCTAGAATCTAGAATCTAATATGTAGAAACTAGAATAGTAATAATAATTGTGTTGTATATTGTATAATAAATTGTACAGTAATAAAATTGTAGACCTGGCCTCGCCTGGCCTCTGGCTCTGGCTCTGTCTCTGTCTCTGGCCTGTCAAGAAATTGATAGTTGAATTTAAAATTTGAAAACGCAATGTTATTCAAATTTGTCATTACTTTTGTTTTGTCCCTTGTCTTTTGTCATCTTCAACTCATGTACAATGTACACTGGAAAATGTACAATGTCGGATGTGTGTTGTTGATTGGACTTTATTGATTTTTCATGTCCGCCTCTCAATACATTATCTCATTTCCCGTTGCACAAAACTTGTGCTTGTACTTTGTGTTGTGTAGAATGTAGACTGTATAGCATGTCCTGTATACTACATACTGCATGCTTGAGAATTGAGAAGGAATGTTTGACATGGCAAAAGAAAATCAAATGAATGGAGAAAGTTTCTTTGGTTTGGTTTGGTTTCATGTCATGATGTGGCTGATTGTTGATGTTGGTGTTGTTTTTGGTGTCAATGTCGGATGTCGGTGGTTTGCGAAAGTACATGACAGGATTGACGGCATCTCTCTCGCTTTTCTTGTCTTGTTCCTGGTTACTGGTTAGTCTATACTCAATACGCAATACTCAATGCTCAATACTCACATTTGAAATGGAGTGGAATGAAATTACACGAGACAGTCGACATTCAACATTCGACACTCTAGGACCTAGACTCTAGAATCTAGACTTGAGACTTGTCTCATAAAGAATGCAAAAGTACAAACGGGAGAAGAAATGTCCAAAGAAGTTGCTATTATCTCGTCTACATTCAACATGGAACATAAGTTTTGTGAGTTGTGAGATTCCGGATTCCGGATTCCCGGTGGTACTAAACACTGTACATGTTTTATGTCCCATGTCTTATCTTGTATTGAGCATTGAGCATGGAGAATGCGAATGTGTGGAGCGTGTGCATATAACTGACCTTGGAAAGTCGTGTATGTTGTAATGTGTTGTAATGTTATACATTTGAAACCAAAACAAACTCGTACAATTTGGAATATGAAATGTGAATTGTCAAATTTTGAAAGAACAAGTCACTTTTCTGTTTTTCCTCCAATCATCCTGTCAATTTTCAAAACATCAAGCTCGAAACTCGGTGTCAATAAATAAATATTTTATGTCTCCATCCACAAACTACAAAACTTTGAAGCTCGAAGGATATGGAAATTTCACGAGTCTAGAGTCTATACACTGGACTCTGGACGCTTTGCCAATGGCATTGCAATGCAATAATAATAAGCAATGGAAAATGTCAACCCTCTCTCTCTCTGACCTTTTATGTCATCTATAGTCAATAGTCAAAAGTGACATCAAAATGATCTAATTTTATCTCATTACACTGTCGTTGTCATTGTCATTCTGCGTGTTGTAATGACAGAACACAAAGTGTAATTACCGAATACGGTCTTAATTATTTATTATTCGCCGCCACAACCAAACAAAATGTCGATACAAATATTGTATCATGAATCATGAATTATCTGTATTTTTCAGTCTCTAGGTGCTAAAAATTCTTAACAGTTAGGAATGCTTTGACACTTGATGTTTGATGATTGAAAAAAAGAGTGTGTTTACCCGTAAACCCACGAATGTCTTCTTCTAGGCGTTGAGCCACCCCCACCCGTGGGGACACTGAGCAAGGGTGCAGTTTTGATGAGCAGATTTAGATGATTACTCGTGATGACTGGAGAGGATAAAGTGGATGTTGTTGGTGTGCTCGCTGTGGAGCTCGTGCTTTCCAAATCCTCATTTGATTCGTTTAATACTCGCAATTCTGGTATATTTCTATTTAAGGCCCCTCTTCCCTCTCCTCTTCCTTCTCCACCCCCGCTTCCTCCCCCTCCTCCTCCCTCCCCGTCCAAAGACATGACAATCTCGATTCGCTCAATTTTATCAATTTTTATTGTAGTAGTATTATTATTATTCAATTCACAACACCTTTATAATTTTAATCCAAGTACTTTATTATTATTATCCTTTTGATCGAAATTGGAAATAGAACCAAGGGAAAATCAAAAAATCATCGACTTTTCTGTTTTGGGTTTTGGGTTTACGTCATCCTTGGACAAATTACAAATTACAGTAGTAGTAACAGTGCTAATAATAATTATTATTATTAATAATATTATTGATTAAATAATGACACGAATTAAAAAGATGATGATGTGATGATTGATGATTAGGCCTTGTGAACTTCTCATTTCGTAGCTCGTCGTTTTTCGTTCGCAGTTTTTGTACTTGTAATTACATTACATTCGTAATCATAATCATGTTCCAAGTTCCAAGCGTTCTAGGGTCTAGTAGTTTGATGGTTGATAGTTGATAGACAGTTGACATTCAGAAAATTACTGCTATTATTATAATAATATTATTATTACTCTTGTATAAAAATATGTATAGTTAATTTTTGCTATTAATAATATTAATATTCAAAAGGATATAATGATTATCATATCATCTAATATTAGACATTAGACAACCAGAACTAGAGAAAAATTAACATTTTCCCCTTAGCCTCTTCCCTACACTTCAATCCACTTCACTTGATCCGTTTGATCCAGGATCCAATCTTTTCATCACTAATAATATTATGATGAAATACAGAACTCAACTTTAATTTTCCCTCCCAATTTCACAATTAGAATCAATTATATTATTGCGAAACACAGAACCACAAACGTAGGAACTAGGAGCATCAAATGAAGAGAAAAAATAGGTTCACGATTCACAATCTGTAATACTGATGCTGATAATTGATAATAATAATAATAATAATAATATTTTTGTTGAAAAATGTTTAGGCCTTTTGTTTTTCTATTATTATTATTATTATTTATAAGGCCGTTGTAACTTTTGTAGACTGAAGATTGTAGAGCATCCTCTTTTAAAATTTCAACTTGTTTTATTACGTATTACAAAGATAATTAAGTAACAACAGAAAGAACAAGAGGAGGAAATGTTCGAATTAGAATTTTGGGTACTTTGCTGGTACTGTTAATAATAATAATAAATCAGCAACTGTTTTGACTTGGCCAAGAGAAATACGAGTCAATTTACTTAAGTTGGGTTGAGGATGAGAAACAGAACTCGGATCTGTTTCATTCCACATTCACACTTTAAACGTTGCAGAATAACCAAGAATACCAAAAGAATAAGTTTTGTGGATTATTATTCTTGGTTTTATGAGGGCTTTAAGTGACGATAAAAGATAAAAGTGAGGAGGAGGATCTTTCTTATTCCTCGTCTTCTTATGTCTTGTGTCTTGTGTTATAGCTGTAATATTATTATTATTATTATTATTCTGTTCTGGCTTATTGTGTATTGTGTGAATGGGCCGGAAGAAATGCGTGCATATTAGTGTTTTTCTTTATTTTTCAATAACATTCAAAATATACGACGCTCATTTCTCATTCTTATGTGCTGTCCTTTTCGTTTTCCTTGTTGTTGTCTTTGTCTTTTTGGGTTAACAACGATGAAGAAGAAGAGAGGAACAAGAGACAAATTTGACGGCGCACATCAACATCAACATCAGCATCAGCTTGCAAAATCTACTGCTCAAGTTTCAAGTTGATGTTGCAGTTGGCACGTGTTCTTTTGTCTTGTCTTTTGTCTGTTGTCTGTTGTGGTATCATGCGGAAAATGTTTAAAACCCAAATGAAATGGTAATTGTCTCTTTTATTCTTTTAGTTTGAGTTGTTTTATTTGTGGACTGACTTGAGAACTGAGACTTGAAATTGGAGAACTGAATTGAGAAGAGTGAAACAAAAAGGGAAATGAAAAGATGAGGAAAAACGGGACATTCGGCCTTTTCTCTCTTTTTCTTTCAATCTTCTATGTGTGGTTTAAAGAGTAAAGAGGTTGATGAAAAATACCCGGGATCCGGGTGTTAGGGAATTCGGTGCGTGTGAGTTTGAATGAAATGGTAGATGTGGCAGTGGCTGTGGTTTTGGTTTTGGCTTTGACTGCTACTGTGAATGGGAATACAAATGTGGACATGGGCCCGCATGACGAACTCTCAGGAATTCCCATTTACATATTTTTATTATTATTTTCTCTTCTCTTGTGCTGAATTGCCTGTTTTGTGTTTTGTGGTGGAGTGCGCCTTTTACAGTTTAGATTTTAGATCCTGTAGATTCCAGAGTATAGAGTCTAGATTGTAGAGTCTAGAATCTAGTGTTTTGGCATGTACATTTTTTTGCACTTGGCATGCGAATTTTTCTTTTGGCCTGACTTGTCAGTTTCTTTCTTTGCTCTGCCTTTTTTATTCCACTATTTCACACTGGTACTCTGAAGTTTTGCGTGGAATTCCAAATTCGAAATTCGAGATTGCGTTGCGACTTGTGCCTTGTGCCTGTACTGTAATTTTATGGTGCTCGTAAAACGTAAAACTGTCTTGTGTTTTCTGTGGAGGGGGAGCGAAAGAACGAACAAGACGAAGAAAGGAGTGTTGTATTTTATATTCACAAAATTTACACACGAAAACCCCCCAAAAAAATTTAATGACCGCAGCACTTGTGTATTGTGTATTGTGTAACTTGTAAACAACCGTGAAACAACAAACACTAAATACTAAATACTAAACACCAAACACCAAGAACAACAAGCGTTAGATTTCTTGTTCTCTTGTTTTTGTTTTTGTAGTTGTAGTTGTAACTGAAATTTTGGATTTTAGATGGTGAATGGTAAAATTATCCAGATTCCAGATTCTAGATTCCAGATGCGGAGACAACTCAAGCTCAAACTGACTGGGTACTGCACCGAGGAAAAAAACCGTTTTGTTTCCTTAATACTCAATAAAACAATAAATGTGTCGAGTGTAGAGTGTCGAATGTCAAATGTCGAGTGTGGGCTCTTTACGTTCACGACTCACATTGCGGCAGATTAGGCACAAGAAGCACAGTTCCAGTTTCAGTTCCAGTTCCAGTCAAAAACATGAGACACGCAATAATAATAATAATAATAATAATTCCTCTCTTTCACTTTTCAACTCTTTTCTCTTGTGTATTACACTAATTATGCCAAAAACCAAAAAGTATTCAGAATGGAGAACTCTAGTGGTTGGCAAGTTACTTGTACATTTCACATGTAAACGTTTGTACGTAAAATTCTACTGGGATTTTCACCGTCTGGAGTCTCGAGTCTCAAGTCTCAAGGAAAAGTAATCAGAGCAGAGATGATAAAAAACTCGTATGTTGTAATACATTCACAATTCACAATCCACAATTCAGGGAAAAAACGTCAAGGCCACAATGCACAATCCACAATCCACTGTAAATTTTTTACTACCACAATAACCATAATAATAACAATCAATAATAATCGCAACTTTACTGGATTTTGCGGTATTATTATTATTAAAACTTTAAACTCACAAAACTATTACTTTTGAAATTTGAAATTTGAATGGCACTTGCTGAATGCTAAACGCTCAACTATTCCGCTTTTGACTGAAAGTTGAATAACACTTTACTTTTAAAGGAGGAAAAAATGAAAATCCAGTAGGGTAAAATTTTTCATCAGAAATCAGAAATCAGAGGATCAGCGGACTTTTGAATTTTTGAATTTGACGTGATTTTGATGTCTCCCAAAGTCTCGAGTCATCCTTCCCAAATACTGAAAACTGAATTTTTTTTTACTTATTCTGCGATCTGTAATCTGTGCTTAACGTGTGCTGTTTGGTAGAAACTGTTGTTGCATGTTGTATTTGTATTTTGAACGACAACGAGGTAATATTGAATATTGAAGGAGTGAGTGAATGTAGCGGCAGCAAAAGTATGCGTGTAATGCTGACCGCGTCTAAACTGAGACTAAGCTCACTCGCTCTCGCTCTCGCTCACCCGCCTGCTCCCATTCAGTGGAATTCAACAGTACAAACTACGAACTAGGAACACGAAGCAGAATAGGAATACGAACACAAGCTAACTGTAGGCTGTAGACGGTGGATACCTTTTTACTCTTTCTCTCTCTCTGTCTGTGTGGCTTTGTGTCGTTGTGTATTCTCCATTCTCCATTCTGTTTTCTGTATATTAAAGCGAGTTCTCTTCTCTTTTCTCTCTTTTCACTCTTTTCTCTGTTCTTGAGGCCTGACGATCTCAAAGAGGAAGTAAAATACTCAGCTCAATTTCCTTTCCATCCTTTTCACTCACACTTGTACTCGTACTCGTATTTGTATTCTATTCGTAGCCGTAGTCAAAGACACACACGGCCAATAGCACAAAGTCACACTCAACAATAAAGCCTTTTTGAAATCTAACAAACTTCTCAACTCAACTCAACTCATCTCAACTCTCAAGACCTCTCAAAGACCCCCAAAAGTGACTCACTCAAGACTCTTAGACTCTAGAATCTAGAATCTAGAATCTAGACTTGTTTCCTTTCCGCTCCCTCCGAATTCAGAATTTAGATGACCTAAACCTCACAAAGGAAAGGCAAAGCAAAGCACAAAATACAAATACGAAATACGAAACACAACACACACAACACACAGGACAGAAAACAAAAACACAGAGCGTAAAACATAAAACATGAAACAGGGAGACGAAACAAAAGAGAGAAGCAGACAGAATATAAATAAAGAAAATAAATAGCGGATGTTGGACGCTGTGACGTACACAAATTTTATATCTTGGATCGAAAATCAAATATTGTAAATTATAAACAAGAAAATTGAAAATATTTTCCAATGGACTTTTATCTAGCACCTAAAATCAAAATCTAAAGTCTAAAGTTTCCATTTCGTTCCATTTTCCATTGTCCAGTCTCAAATCTCAAGTTGCAATATCAATTAAAATAATGTTTCAGGATGCTCGAGGTCCGGAGATAAAATTACAAATATTGTTATTGTAATTGTAATCAGACAACATCTGCATGTACAAAATGCACAAGTTAATATTATTTATTTATTATGCATTGTAAAACCAAACCATGAAAATGAAAATGTAAATGTAAATAATGTAAAGCATGTTATTTAAACTCTACTTGGTATTCGGATGAAATTGAGCATTCAGCATTCAGCATTTATACAGACAAAAGACAAAACTGGTCAAAATGTTGAAAGGGAAAATGTGAAAGTAGCCAAATGTGTGTCATGTGTAATTTGTAATTTGTATGGAGTCGTATAGGAACTTGGATTTGAAATTCGAAACTGGTCACTGGGGACCAATCTCCAGCTATAACTTCAGCATTGACCATTGAACATTGAGCAGGAGGAGTTCAATTTATACTCCAATCTCGAGTCTCGAGTCCAGTCCAGTCTAGTCCATGTCATGGCATGAAAACTCTAGACTCTAGTTGTAGTTGTTATTTTATGCAGCCAAACCATGCGAATTTCAGTCTACTTGTTCACAGTTCACGGCAGTGCAAGTCGCCTAGTACTAGTATGGAGTATCAAGTACATATAAAGTGGAGTAACAATTAAAATTGCCACGACTAGAGACTAGAGTAAAGAGTAACAGAGAGCACTTTATGACAAGGAACAAGGACGTACAACGTACATGTTGAGAGTTGAGAATGGAGAGAATGTGGAGATTGGAGAATGGAGATGCTGCTCTGCCTTTTTGCTACTGCATCAAGAACTCATGATGATGATGATGATGATGGAGGAAAAGGAACACCAATTAAACCGACTCATAAAACACGCAACCATTCACTCCAAAACTCCAAACTCCACACCTTTCATTTCCCGTTTCTCCTTTTCCCTGTCAAATCACATCAAACCAAACCAAACCAAACTCAACTCAACTCTCAGTTTTATATTTTTTACGCCAAAACCGGGGTTGTAATTATTGTAGATTCTAGATTCTATCATAAATTCTAGGTGGAACTCAACAACAACATTGACATTGGCATTCACAATCCAATCAGAGCAAAACCTCCATCCTGAATCCAGAAAATCAATTTTTTCAGGGAAACGCAGAAAAACAAAGCTCTAAACGGGGAAAGATATTTTAGATTTCCCTGGAATGGAATGGCATTTAGCATTTACATTCAACTGAATTGACATTGGAGTTGAACTTGATTCCTGTGTTGTTTTGGCGGGGATTTGAAATTTGAAATAATATAATAAACAAAGTGATTTATTACTGTATAGTTTTAATAAAAGCTTGGTAATAAAAAAACAATAATAATAATAATATTTTATTATTTATGATGATGGTTTATGAAACGAAACGTTAGGACTCTAGACTCTAGACTTTATGTAGACTTTTGACTCAATAGTAATAATCAATCTCAGGTTTTCGATCACAATTGCATACGTTTTGAACATTGCACCCATCCGAGTCACAAAAACAGTCAAGTTGTTGTAGGGAAAAATCTCTGTATTTACGAACTCTGGACCGGACACGGCAATTTTGACGAGGATCTTCAAGTTTGTTCTCTTTCGTTGCACATGATTTCCACGTCAGGTTTTGAAAGTAGGGGTAGATTCTGGGATCGCGGGCTTTGACTATATGAAAAACGGTTTGACACACACTATTTTCCCCAATACAGGGCTGTAGATGTCCAGGATTTGAGCTGTAACTTGACAACGCACCTTGGTGACAACTCAGCGGCTTTCTGGCGCCAACTCCTCCTTTGAATTTTGAATTTTAAATGCCCCACAATTTTTATCACATTTCAAATATTTTTAAAAATCAAATATTCAAATTGTTTTTAAAATAATGATGAAAGTCAATATGGAATATTGAATATCAAACCTCTGATTTTCCACTGAAAGCCCAAAGTCACCACTAAAATTAAAACACTGGCGGTGCAAAGAGCCAAAATTGCTGTTTTTGTAAAGAAAACTGAATCATCAGTTTCGTCCAAAGACGATTTTTTATCTGAATTCCTTTTCATTTTCCACACGAGACGACAAGAGAACGAGGTGCGAGGTGCGAGTGAAAAATGTTCAACACTCAACATTTGAGAGACGAGCTACGAGTTGATTCGAGATTCGAGATTCGAGATTCCAGAATGGAATGATGTAAAATTCAAAATTTTGACGACTTTTTAAATTTTTTTGTGACTAGGGCAACATTATATTAAAGGATTTTATTTAGAAACCTATTTAACATAAAATAATAATAACAATAATGATAATTAATTGTTGAGAGTCAAAATCGGGAAGAGGAAAATGTGCATCATCCTATTCTATTCTAGTATTCTAGATTCTAGTATCCCATCCTGGCGGTATTATTATTATTATTTTCACCGTTGATCTTTTCAGTAATCTGTGGTTCAAGGAGGAAGGCGACGATAATGACAGCCGTGAGAATGAGGATTCCCCCAACCACAGAAAAGGTGAGACAACAGCAACATCTACTGTGACCTAAACAGCAATCTTCACTTCCAAGGGCTTTGGGCTGGTAGCCGTAGGCGTGGGCTACGGCATATGGATCATTACCCGAACTTCCACCTCCTTGAGAATATGGAGGTGGAGCTGAAACTGGAGCTTGACTTGGAGCTTGACTTGGAGTTGGATTTCCGTACATGATACTAGATTCTAGATTCAGATGTAAATTTTGAAATGTATTTTGTATTTTGATCCCTTGAATCTTGAACCTCTAGTTTGAGCCACTAGTTTTTTCAGTCACTCATTAGAAATCCTCCAATTCCAGTTGAGCATCATGTGATTAATTCTACCGATAATCGGTAATCGGTACTGCCTACTGCCTACTGCCTACTGATATGATGGAAAATATGGTTAAAAAGACTGCCAAAGGTAATTTAGTTTGAAAAAATTAAGAAAAAATGTAATGATAAGGTAATGTACATGTAAAAGTCACGGTTCAATCTTCAACTGAACTCTCAACTGCTTGATAAAATATTGAGTCAAGAAAAGAGTCAAGCGTCAAGCGTCCAAAGTCCAAAGCAAAGTATTCTTTTTAATTTTGTTGTGGTTTCTGGTACTTTTTATTTTTGGTGTTTGTTTTATGAAACATTTGTTCAATAATAATTATTGATGATGATGATAATTATTTTAAAAAATCAAGTTTTGAATTTTGAATGTTGAATCATACAATAGACAAAACGGGCAAAGTTTTAGAAACCGGATCAATAACCATGGCAACCGTGGCGTATTTTCTATTTTCAAAATATGAGCAGTAAAAATTCGGAATTCTAAATTCGTAAGTCTGAAATCAAACCCAATCGAGTCTCGAGTCTCGAGTCATAATATTTTGTAGTTTATATGAAATTGGTAAAGAAATGGTCAAGGTCGACTGTTGTCGTCCACTCGACAGAATTGTCTTGACGCTAACGGCTACTCTTACACGTTTTGAGATTTTGGATTTGATGTGTGACAAAAAATAGATTTTTCTATGGATTCCAACACACAAGTAAAAACACGAGATTTTGTATTCCTATTTCAAATTCTGTGAGTCACAAGACAAAGGCACAAGACTCTAGATTCTAGATTCTAAAGCATTTATATAAAATCAACCTGATCCTTGAATTCGCCAAAAAATAAATGGGGATTTGGTTTGGTTTGGTTTGGATTATTATTATCACACTCATGATGATGACGGAGATTGAAGATGAGGAAGGACAAGACGAGACCTGACCTGCAAGACTTTGTATACGAAATACTCAGTAAACTATACAGTATAGACTATAGACTACAGAGTATAGAGACATGCAATATTTAGTATCCACTATCCAATCTCATAATAAATGTATGTATCAAATCTTCAGCAAGTTCCAACTTCAACTCCAAATCCGAATACAAATCCAGATTCAGATTCAGAACCAGAGCCCGAACACACCGTCTTGAGCATTGAGCAGAGCAAAGGAGAGGAGAGGAGACGGGAGCAGTTGCCATTTACATGTCACATTCTGAATTTCGCATAGCAAGATAAAAGATAAATTGACATGGAGAGTGACAGGCAAGGAGACGGTCGGATCCTCTCTCTTCCTTTACACTGGAACTGGAGCCAGAGAAAAATCAACATCAAAATCAAAACCAAATGAAAGGACAAAATATCTAGAGTCTAGAATCTACAATCTGCAATCTTGATTCTAGATTCTAGATTCCTGATCCATTCCACAAAGCACACATACAATTTGACTCGCTTTTTTCTGTCTTTTACGTTTTACATTTTGTACATTTTTCCATGTCCCGTCTTGTGTCTTGTGTCTTGTGTCTTGTGTTTCTCTCTGGTTCTGGTTCTGTCTCTGTCCTCATGTCAGTGGAAAACGGAGGATTGGGATAGAAACTCGTCCTCGTCTTCTAGTTTGTCCTTCGTCCTCTATGTTTATTTTATTCCACGGCGTCACTTGAATTCCAACCATTTCCTTTCCTCTCCATTCCCATTTCCAATTCAGTATCCGAACCAAATCCGAAATTCGAAATTCAAAATAGAACAGAGAACTTTGCATAGCCCGACAACCGACAACCACAACGTGATGTGATCTGTAGTGTCGTGTGCGTTGTGTGTTGTGTGTTGTGAAATAAGTGTGGGATTTTTGTATAAATGTAGATTTTGAATTTCAGATCAGCCACAGCCAGAACCACAGAGTCGCAAAATGTAGAATTGTGTATGATACTTATATTTTATATTTATTCTATTTCAAATTTCTCCTTGAAGAATTTCGTCTCCACTCAGATTTCATTTTCATTTCTTTGATGATTGCAATTTCTGATTTGGATTCGGATTCGGATTTCTTGGAGCCTTGTCCAAATTCCACGTTTCAAGTTCCAAGTGCAAATTCAAATGCACAGCAAAACAAAAACGAAAAACTGAAATTTGTGTAAGAGTAGCAACTAGAATTTGGGAGCGATGAGGCAGAGATGAACGATCCAAAAATCGTTCCACATGAATTCCAGTCTGGAATTTTAAGAAAAATTAACAAGAAGCAAAAGACATAAATACACGAGACCTCGATCCGAGATCCTGGTGCCGTTTTTGTTGCCGGTACAGTTGCTGATTCTGATTCTGGTGCTAGTGCTTAGATCAAAGATCAAAGGTACTTTTGAAACGCTTCTCGATTCCCAATTCCCACTTTTTCTTTGGCACTCCAAATCCGTATTTTATTTTATATTAGTTTTTCTATTTTGTTTGTTGGATGAGTCTGTTTGATTTTCCATCCAGAGTTTTCCACCTAAAAAATAAACTCGGAATTTATTCCTAATTAAATACTGCCGAGTAAAATGTACAGAGTACACAATACACAATACGTTTTGTTGTATTGTCAATTGTCATTGACTTTGGAAAAAATCCGGCATCCGGAATTCCAATCTCCAATCTCAAATCTCAAATCTCAAATCTACGTGTATCTTGAGTCAACAGAATTTACATTGGACTTTGAAGATTGGAGCCCGGAGACGCGAGGAAAAAAGGAAAAAAGTTGTAATAATAATAATTTTTTTAGGATCATCCATTTCTTTTTTTCTGTCGACTGCAGACTGCAAATTTGCGGATGTATAAATTATGAATGGTGAATAATGAATAATTGAAGAAGGAAGGAAAGGAAAATCAAGGAGTGGAGCGTTCAGTTTTCAGACTTGAGACTTGAGATTTGAGAAGAATGAATGGCGACGGGGAGAGACGATATGAAAATGAGATTTTATTACATGTCTCGAATCTCGAATCTCGAGTCTCGAGTGTCGGATGTTGGATGTCGGATGTCAGAATTGGGATATGTGAAATGGTTGAAAAAGGAAAGGTCGCACCTGTGGCACCGCATTCCAAATTCCTCATTCATATTTGATATCATTCCAACAAACTCAAAACAGAAAACAGACGAAAGTGAAGCGGAAGCCTATGCCGAAGCCCAAGATGATGCAAAAGATGATCAAGAAGGGTAGGAAAAAAACAGGAGATTCCATCATATCCAAAATCACCACTCTCCGCCTCCTCCTTCACACTTTACTCTCTACACTTTACACATGCCATTAACCAACCATTAACACCTCAAACCCCAAGCTCCAATATATACAATTCTAATCTCATGTAAATTCAGAACAGGATTTTTATCATCTAAAACGTACTAATATATCGTAGAAATGGTAGACTGTACAGTGTACAGTGGATTTTTTTGACCTCTGAGCACCAAACTTTGAACCTTGTTTTATCATGTATCATTTATCACACTTGAGAATTTCACAATTTCCGTTTCAGCTTTATCCCAGCATTAAAATTTCAATTTTTTAAAAACCTTTCGAGTTGAATGCTTTTGATTGTCTTGTGTTTTGTGTCTTGTGTTTTGTCATTTCTGCACCAGCTCCCACAATTTGGCATTAGTCGACAAATTTTCTGTGCAGTGAATCTGGAATCTAGAATCTAGAATTGAATTTGATGCTCAGTAGACTAGAAACTAGAAACTAGAAAGTGCAGGAAAAGATGGGGGTTTTAGGTTGAAAAAGTCAATTTATTTTAAGATTAAAGATGAGGCCTCAAATCCTCATCTTGCATTTATAGTTTTATAGCAGTTCAGTAGTCCGGAGTTGGTAGCAGTTGCTGCACATAAATAATCCAGTGAATTTTCGTATTTTGACAAATTATATTATGTAGTTTGATTCTCAAAACGCAAAGCTCGAATATGAAAATAGATACAGTTGTTGA
This sequence comes from Sminthurinus aureus, assembly GCA_034698265.1. Taxonomy (NCBI): domain Eukaryota; kingdom Metazoa; phylum Arthropoda; class Collembola; order Symphypleona; family Katiannidae; genus Sminthurinus; species Sminthurinus aureus. The sequence goes on from JAQGBH010000773.1 coordinate 34,783, forward strand.
ATTTAAAAGTACACTCGTTGATTTTCTGTGCTACTGCGTAGACGATCATGATGATGAATATTATTATTATTATTAGTGTTAATATTTTGGCTTAAATTGAAAAAATTGGGCAGACGCCCCCGTTTTTTTGTGCAAGGGGTTTGAAATTGTGAAATTGTCAGCTCTAGAGCTCGCAATATAAATTCCTCTCGAATCTCAAATCTCAAATATCAAATCTCACGTTCGTCGTAGTTTTTAGTTCTCAATTCTGTTTGATTTGGTTTAGTTTGGTGTGGTAAATTATGATGCTGATTACATGCATGATTATTACTTTGCTTTTGATGTTTGATGTTTCAACATCCATCGCATCGCATCCCTTGCTCCGTTTTTATATGTGCTATTTTGAACGATAAAACAAACAAACATGTTGTATTACATGTTTTTTATCCACTTTGTTGCTTCTGTCTCTCGTATCTTGTTTCTGTTGTGTGTTTTGTGTAGGTTCAAACCGAACTGAGGGAAAAAGTTGTCGGATAAAATGTAGTACAGAAAGTTTGTGTAGTATTTTGAGTTTTGAATTTAGAGTTTATAGAGTATAGAGTCTTGAGTTTTGAGTTTTGAGGTTTGGGCCAAAGTTGAATAATAAATATCAGATCAGAGATCAGTGCAGAGTCATTGCATTTTCATAAACAGTAAACAGTGCAAAAAATGAAGAGTAAGAGAAACTCGTTTAACATAAAATATATTGTATAAAATTGGATTCAATTCAACATTCAATTCAAAATCCCAAATCGTAGATAGAGCACGTAGAAAAAAAGCATAAATGCTGCATTTTTTGTATTTTTATATTTTTGGATTTTCAGGTTTTTCATTTCTTACTTTGACCAGATTTTACTAGAATTGTACCATTTTTTACCCCACGTTCGAAGCAAATACTGTATTTTCCTTTTCTGATCATCCATCATTTTTTATCATTAATCGTTCTAATTTCTACAGCATAAATTCTAAACTGTAAAGTCGTAAGTTATTTAAGCCTTGTTTCAATTTCCATTTTCCCGGGTAAATGATCTTGGTGAGAAGTTTTTGAGCTTCTCCGTTTAAAATTTTAAAATTGCAAGTCTCAAGTCTTGAGTCTTGAGTCTTGAGTGGTAAGTCGCAGTAGGCAATGATATGAATTCCAATTTAAATTTAAATTTCCATTTGGCTTCCCAGCCAAAAACCTCCACATCCAAATAATCTAAAATCTAAATATATGCAAGTCAAAAATCCTGAAATGTGAATAGAATTAGAAAGAAAAAGAAGAGAACGGAAGGGGAAAAAGGCGGATCGGAGAATTGGAATCAGGATCGGAAAATTCAAATCCGTCAAATCCATAAATGAAACTCTCTTTTGAAAACCAGCGACCTGAAACTAGGACGACGACAAAGCAATCATGATCAAGACGGCAGATTTGAAATCAGAAAGCTGGAGACACCAACGGTAAGCAACGCTTGAATTTCAACTTGCAGTTTAAAATCTAAAATCTGAACGCAACTCCAAACTCCAAGTGAAATGGAAATTGTATTGAACATTGAACGGTGACAGCGGCATGCACAACATTGGATTTCATTTGAGCACTTGTCACGAAATTCCGAATCTCTTTAAGACTTACCGTCGATTTTCCTACCTTATTTTTTCTCTCACTTTGCACTGATTTAAATTTGGATTTGGATTGGGAATTTTCCATCAGTTCGAATTTGATGTGGAGTTGCAGGGAAAGTGAAAGGCACAAACTGTAACATGTACAATGTACATTGCATTGCAGTGCACAGCTGAGATTTGAAACGCTCAAGTAGTCGAGTCGAATTGGGATGAGTCAAATCTCAAATCTCAAATCAAATAAAAGCAATAAAATCAACTTTTCAAATCATACCAAATCTTCTCCTGCCAAAAAATCTCAGCATCAAAACAGCAACATCAACGTCCAAAAACGTTTAAGCAAGTTGTTACCGTTTAACGGTTTGTCCTACAAAATTCCTATTTTAAACTAACTTGATTCTGGCGCGTTGAGCGTATTTGAGAATCGAAGCTTGAGAATTCGGAAGTTGCTAAATTCCAAAATTCCAAAATTCCAAAAATCCATCTCCACTCATAACATGATAACGTACTGTCCCACTACTTTCCATATTTCCATATTTTTGGAATACGTCTTATTTATTGTCCAACTGTATTTACTATCGAGTATCGAGTATCGAGTATTGAGTATCAACATTAAATTGTACTTTGTCTTGTCCATTGTCCATTGTCCATTGTCCAATCTTGAGGGTTGAGAGTTGAGAGGCAGAGATAAAAAAATTGGAGGAGCTTTGTACTTTGAATTTTAAGTGGAAAATAGAGTGATGAAGACCACAGGCCACGGACACAGACACCGATACCGAATGCAGACTACATATTTGATATAAAGATGAATAGAAAGAGGAGCACAAGGAAAGTAATGAGTTGTTCTTGATACTTGCTTCTTGATTCATGAATAACGAAGCTGATACTGATACTGGTGCGGATGCGGATGTGGATCTGTTTTTTATATAAAGATGGTAAAAAAAGTACAAGATGAGAAGAGGAGGGAGAAATGGGGCCGAGCCTTGTTTTCTCCTTTTCATTCACCGCCCGCTTCATTTATCATGCGTCTTGCCTTGTCACTAGTCACTAGTCAGCAGTGAGGAAGCAATAGGCAACGCTGCTTTGGTTTTCATTGTGCATTGTAAACTGGCTTGCTGAATACATCCAGATTCCAGATTCCAGATTGTGAGAGGCCCATCCATCCATCAGCACCAACCAAACCAAACCAAACCAGCCCAGCTCAGCCATAACCTCAACTCAACTCGGTTCAAGTTAAAATGAGAATAGGAACACAAACTAGAACAGAAATTCCAACTCACTACGCTCCAAAATTCCAAAATTCGAAAATTCCAATATTCCAATATTTCAATAGCTATTCTCACTCCTTTCTTTCCTTGTTTCTTTCTTGCTACAGTCTGTTTTCAAAGGGGTATGGGAAAGAATGAAGGAATCATAAGAGAGAAGTGATGAGAAGAGGACGGGAGCTTGGAGTTTGGAGTTTGGAGCTTACGGAAAGAAAGGATACTCAGTTCTCAGTTCTCAGCTCTCAACGACTGTCAAGAGCTTGTTTTGTCTTGTGTCTTGTGTCTTGTTTCTTCTCCCTCCTTTTTTCTACTTACTCCTCTCCATTTTCCATTCTACACTCTAGACTCTAGATTCTACATTCTTTATTCCCGAGTAAAAGTACGTAACATTTCCACTTTTCTGCGTCTTACAACACTCTTGTAATATCCAAAATCCAAAGAAAGGGAAAAGGAAAAGGAGAGAAAAGAACATATTTTTTTACATTTTTCAACTCTAAATTCTAGATTCTAGATTCTAGATTCTAGGCTAGGCCTAATGAAGCCTGGAGAGAATCCGAAACCGAAACCGAAACTGAGGCTGACGTTAGAACTAGACCTAGAACTAGAACTAAAAGTAGAAGTGGAAGAAGAGAAAGAAAAAGGGAAATAATTCCTTGTGTAAATGAGAAAGCTGCCTTTCTCCTCTTCTTACTCTTCTTGTGCTCCCGTCATCATCAATTAAAATATCACTCTTACACTCACGCCTATCTCCGACTTTCACTTTGCTTTCACTCTCCTTTCTCCTCAGACTCTGATTCAACTCCTCCAAACCTCCAAACCTCTAAACCTCCAACTCCAACTCCAAACCCAACACCAACTCAAAGCAAGAGAAAGAACTGTCGCTGTTCCAAATCCACATCATTTATTTATTCATTCATTTTCTTTCACCCTCAATGCTCAAGCTTCACAATCTGCAAATCTCAAATCTCACATCTCACATCTAGAATCTAGAATCTCGAGTCACAAATCTCGAGTCTTAAGTGGCAAGTGTCAAGTGTCAAGTGTCGGGTTTTTGGGTTATTTTTGCCTTGATTTGGTTGCCTTTTCCTTTTGGTAAAACTCCGAGCCGTAAATAATCATTCACTTTGTATAACGATCCACACATCGTCAATATTCAATGCTCAATACTCAATACTCCAGTCAAGCACATTATCATTGGGTACGCTTAAGACTAGCGTATCAAAAACGTAATCCAAATCCAAGTCTCAATTTTGAACCTGGAGCCTGGAGTTTTGCTTTTAAATTTACTAAAGTAAAGGTCAAAAGTGGAAAGATGGTTCAGTTTAAATACGCCCACATTTTAATATAGATTAGGTTTAAGAATTTTCAATAAAAATGTAGCTTCATGCCCTTTCTAGATTCTAGATTCTAGATTCTAGATCCAAGTGACACATGTTCAATGTACTATGTACAAGAGCACATGTACAGATTTTGTGTAGTTTGTACTATCCATTTTACGTACATTGTACATTGTATACATACATGGATTTGATTTTTAATAATCAATATGATTTTTAAAACGAGTAATCTAATCCTGAACGTGAATGGAATCTGGATCTGGGTGTGGGGTTTGAGTAGAGAAGAAAGATGAAAACATTATATTACAATTTACAGTGTCTGATGCTTGAGAATGATGATAAAATGGAAAAATTTATATTCTCTTTAGATCCTCCACGTTCCTGTTGTCTGTCATTCCTTTTGCTATTGTCATTGACATTCCACTTGCCACTGCCTTTCCCTTCGCCTTTGTCGTTGTCACTATCCTCATACCATCACAATTTTATGGCTTTTCCCGTTTTTCATTTTGTCTTTGAATTTTCCCCCAGACTCCAGACTCCAGACTCACTTTCAAACACTTTGACTCAGATTCAGAGCCAGACTCACTCGCTGTCCTTTTTGATTGGTTGTCTCCGTTTTCGTTGAAAATGTATGAGAGATGAGAGTCCCGTTACTCCTTTCTCCTTACTCGTTACTCGTTACTGAGGAAATAAAGGGAGCGGATGTGTGTGAAGGGATGAGATTGATTTTTTTACAGAGACTCCAAGAGATTCCAGATTCTAGATTCGGAAATCGGAATTGCGAATTTCTATTCCTCTCTGCTCCCCGCAGCAATATCCATGTTCTCGTTGACACTTGGGATTATGAATGACTCAACTGCCTCTGTCTGTGTCTGTGTGACTGAGGTGGTAAGAATCTAGACTCGAAACTCGAGACATTTTCAAGCTCATCATCATCCTCATCGATATGGATACCGTTTGTCATGGGCAAAGTATCTACAATCTACAATCTACATGTATACAAATGGAAATATCGAAATGTTTACTATTGAAATACAATATTTTCTCGCCTATTCCGTCTCCGTCGTGTACATAAACTGCAAATATATTTTTATATTCCATTTTAATTCTGCAAGATTCCTCTACAATCTGCACTATGGACTAGAATCTAGAATCTAGAATCTAGAATGTAGAATGTAGAATGTAGATACATGTGTTACCATTTGGTAGTATTCCATGATTCATTGGACTGGTTAGAGCGGAGCAGAAAAAAGGAGCAGCTATTGATGGTTCGGTTGGTTGTAGAGAAAGATCGACTACCTCAAGATCAAAGACAAAAATCCATTCCAATAGAATGGCAAAGAGACTCCCTACCAAGTCTGCTTCTCCTTTTGGTGCTGGTGCTGGGAGGAAGGAATGACTAGATGACTAGGGCTGGAACTGGAGACTGGAGCTGTGTAACGTGTAATGTGTTCTCTTCCAGTTAATTTACAACTTGAATCGGATCTGGTGCTGAGCTATTTCAAGGGAAAATGAACATTTTCCACCATCCTCCATGTGCATGTGAAAAGTGTAGACTCTAGACTCGATGTAGGTTCTAGAATCTAGAAGCATCAAGAAAAAGAAGTGTACAGAGTATACAAAGTTTTGGGATGAACCGCGAGAAACGGGGATTTCTATAGACCTATAGACACTCTCTCGTCTCGTCTGTTCCCTCTCTCCCTGTTTCCACCCAATCTCATCTCATTTCATTTCATCTCGTCGCATCTCATCTTATGTGTGTACTATACAATGTACACTGTACACTGTGTACATCCTCCATCCTCCACCAAGAACCTTATCGAGATATGTGAAGAAAGAGCAAAGAGTTAATCGTGTGAGAGTATGTAAAAAAGAGGAGAGTGAATGGGAAAAGGAGGGGAGTGAAAGTAGGAGAAAGTGGGAGAAAGTGGCAAGTGAAAGAAGGAGGTATGGGTGAAAAGGAACCAAGTTGAAACCATTAACTCCATATGGCCACACCATTTTCCCCGGATTCTGATCCTTTCCTTCTCCTTTTCAACTATGTTCATCATGCTGATCCTGATGGTGATGCTGATGGTGATGAAAGGAGAAAGTAGGAGAAAGTAAGGGAAAAGTGCAGTCTCCTTCCTCCTTCCTACGGAATGGAATGAAAGTCAAGGATGTGGAGAGAAAGTACTCTACTTGCTCTACTATCTTCACCCATGTCTTTTGGCTTTCACCAGACCAAACCAGACCAGACCAGACCAGAGTGAAAGGAAAGAGAAAGTTGTTTAAACTTGATACATGTTTCTCCTCTCCTACTTTCCCCCCATTTTATATTTTATATTTTATAGCGGGTTATCATAATATGGAATAATACATGGTGGGTAAAAAGTATGGTGATGATGCACAGATGTATGTATGTTTGCATGTTTTTGTGTGTGAAAGCTGGAGTCTAGTTCAAGTCTTGAATCTTGAAGTGTCGTGGTGGTAAATTGTGTAAAATGAGAGGCTTTCTCCCTCTCTAGTCTCGAGTCTCGGGCACTTTAGCTCCAACCACGGGTATTTATATCTCACAAGTAGTAAAGTGTAGAGTGTAGAGTGTAGAGTGTAGAGTGTGCATGTGTGCAGGTCATCGTCGGTGGTCTGGCTGGTATGCCATGTAAACTGAGAGGAAGCATATGGAGCATGTGGCATGGAATATGGTATATGGAATATGGAGTGAATCGTGTCAGTGTAAAAGTAAGCTGAACCTGGTGCTAAAACTGGGACTAAAACTGAAGGTATTAAAGTGTGACACAAGCCCAATTTAATCCTCCAGCTTCATTCTAAATTCTAAAGACCAGAACGGAGAACAGACCAGCTGAGTCTTGAGTCTTAAGACTTGAGTCTTGGGAATAAAACTAATGAATGGAAAAAATGTTACTAGTTTGACAAGACGCGAGTTTTTATTTCAATGCATTTGAAATTTGAATGGTCTCAAAAAAAGTAGAGGAATCTCGCGTTTATTATTGTGTATTTTCATATTAAAATAAAGAGCAATGTACTTGATCTCAAAAAGTGAGCTTAAAAATCGAGAATCGAGAATCAAGACAAAAAAAGTGTGACGTTGGTGCATGGATTTGGATTTTAGTCGGTTGCATCGGTTCATTCAACATTCAGCATGGAACATGGAACATCCAGCCAATGGATCGGATCTTTCTTTTGTTCTTTGTTCCACTCTTCTACTTTCCTTTTTACCCAGTTGAGTACGGAGCATCGAGTATTGAGAATTGAGTATTGAGAGCGGTACAGTTTCCCTGGTTCATTTCAGGTTTTTGGCAACTGTCCAAAAAATATTGGGGCTCCCGTTTACTTTGATGACGACCATGTTCAGTGTTCAGAGTTGGAGTTGGAGTCGGAGTCGGAGTTTTTCACCGTTCCAGCTCAAGCTTGAGCCTGCTCTTATTACTTTCTCCAAAATCCTAGAGTTCCCTTCTCCCTTTCTTTTTCTATTGATTTTCCTGGGGGAAGAGGAACCGTGAAGTGAATGTGAACTTGGAACTGGAACTAAAGCCCGAGCTTTCACCTTCGCCTTTCCCTGCCAATTCCTTTCCTCTTCTTGATGTATGCACTAGATACTAGATACTAGAGCCTACACACTGTACACTATACACAAAATACACATCTCTGGCTGTATACTGTATAGAAATATTCTGCACATGCTGATACTTTTGCAAGGAAAAAAAGTAAAAGTATGGTTTGGTTTGGTTT
>JAQGBH010000774.1:0-42724 GCA_034698265.1 Sminthurinus aureus
CGGAGAACTCCCTCCATAAAATTTGTACTCAAATTGAGTGGGACCACAGAAATGTCCGTTCCATTGAGAAACTGAAGTGACCCACGAAAATTGTGAGTGTTGTACAAACTCATAGAAATTAAAGGTACCGGATTCCAAGGACGTCTGCAGCAGAGAAACGACACCATTAAGCCCTTCAAATCTGTACAAGTGCCATCCCGCTATAAAATGGAGAATTTGTTCCGACCCCATGAAAAACTGCTGAGTTTTAACTGTGTTTTGTCGCCATTTTGGAACACGAAAGTTGTTGATTCGGCTCATGAGGTCAAAATATGCCGTGCGGTTACACTTGGAAACCTCATCTTCAACAGTGTAGTTTGTAAAGGTAGATGGCGTCCGGACACTAAAGACGATTTGACCGAGGGGATAGAGCGGATGACTTTTGTTCCAGTGATACTGCAATAAATCTCTTACAGGCCCCGCCATTTGGATAAATTTGCTAATTTGCTGCGCCAGCGGGTAAAATTGTAGGTCAAATCCATTTGGTGGATCCGCTTTATTCACAAAATATAAGAAGATATAAAAATATCGAGGATTTATTTTCCATGTAAATAGAAAACTTGTAAAGTTGTACTTTCCTATTAAACAAATGCAAAACTTGGAAGAGAGTTTTAGAACACGACAATTTAGAAGAAAAAGAGAATTTATAACTTTATCTGCCAAGTACTTTGAGCCGCAAGTCCATACAGATCATATTCATCACCCCATAGTGATAGATTGTAGAGCCGTCTTTCCTCAGTCAAATTGCTCCCGTAAAAGTCTAAAACTGTACTTTGATCCACAGCTCCAAAAAGAGAAAAGTTTTCCACCACAAGTTGACTAGAATTTCGGTGGTAGATTTTGGGTCGTGGAGCCGTCACATCTAAAATTAAGAAACCATAAAAGTTATAACAAATAAAAAGACCGGATTCAAGTTGCAAAAAAATGTTAAAAGAGAAAATCCTACCTTAAGTCACGACACCTCTGTACCTGAAAAACAAGAAGAAATGATTTCAAATTCGTGTTTCCATGACAACTGCTCATTGATAAAAATTCAAACGAAGCGGGACAAAACATAATTTAAATTCCCCACCTGTTCGTAAGAACAACTCCGATGAGAGACCAACAAATGACTGAAATTCGAATTCGCCACTTTGAGCAGACAAATTGGGGTAGATGGCGCGAAGGATGTATCTGAAGACAAGTTTATCAGCCGAATGCTCCCAAACGTTTTGACGATGTTTTCTCGAGATTAAAGGATTTTCCGCTTCGTTTCCATGATTATGGATTTCGATGTTTTGATTGACAAATTTCTCTTGTTCATCCAAAAGTGCGGGGGCGTACTCAATTTTTCCATGGCTTTGAAGATGCAGAATTTGCTTTTGAAAGCCGTGGTAAATTTCCAGGAGGAATTTGGATTCAAACTGATTTTGATTTGAACTTGCCGCTTGTGCTAAAAATGGCGCTGTATTCAATCGAATGAGGATTGACTCGTAAATGTGACGAAATGAATGGGAAATGTACACATTTTGAATCTTTAGAGCCATTTTGAAATTTTGGTAGTTTGGTGTCAATGTCGCTTCTGATTTCTGATGTCGGCTCAACTTCAACTGCTGTCAAGAAAAACCGGTAGTGTCGTGCATGTCGGCCTATCTCGAAGCCAAATTCATCCGCAAAAATCCGGAATTTCCGCCCCACTTGATTCACAGAAAAATCATTGTGATTCAACACAAAAAAATTGAGGTGGAGCATTTGCTGTGGAAAAGGTTTCTGAAGATGGTTTTTTAGCACATTTGTAGCCCAATTCAACGGGTCGCACTCGTTTTCATCAAAGTTTTTGTGGAAAAGACGAGGTCACTTCGAGTTCAGTGCAAAAATTATGAGAGTGATGCAAGATTCAGTTTGACTAAAAGTTGACCTTTTGTTTCTGCTGCTGCTGGAATTTACTGGTTTTCCGCTTGGTTTGGTTTTGGTTTTGACGTTGACATTGCTTTGGAGCGACGATTCCAATGTGGAGGATTTAATCGATTTTTTCCCTCGCCAATGTGATATTTATTTATACGGAAACCCGGCGCGATTAAAGAAGAGGATCGGAACAGCATCTTGATAAAAATCCACAGCGACCTCCACATTGCGAATTCAGGAGAACTGAAAACCCCAATCGGACTAATGTTTGCGTTTGCTTACAAGTCCAAAATCGTTTTGAATCATTTCTAAGTCAAAACTATCAACACTTATTTACATTTATTTCTAATTTCTAACAATGTACTTAAATATGTAAAGTATCAAATTATTTCAGTCGGCGTTCAGCTCGAGCATAAAATTCATTTCGTTGATTTCGTTGATTTTTTTAGTCACGTGAAAAATCGAGCGCCATAATTCAGAATTCAATTTGAATTTGGTAATCTAGTACGTGGTCAGCCGGAATTTCATCAGAATATATTATTAATTATTAATATTTTGTTATCCTTATCAAAAGTTCGAGTTAAGTAAGAAACATTTCATCAGCCATACAAAATCAAGCACATTTTTCTGCACAAGGTGAGTAATTTATTTTCAATTTTATATGAAATATTTCGTCTTTTCCATTAATGTCGTTTGTGTTGTGTGTTATTGAGCTTTGATATTATTTGCAATATTATACTATTTCAATTTGTTACCGAGTTCTGAGTTTTTTAAATTATACCTTCAAAATGCATGTTTCATCTTTACAATTTTTAAACAATAGTCAACAATTTTGAGAAAGCTTTTTTGTTTGTGAAAAAATATCTTGTCGTTTTAGGTGCTGCAGTTTTTGATCGTGTATTAAAATTTGTGAGGCAAATATTTCTCGTGATTTTGAAGTCTGGATCATCAACATCATTATTATTGTCTACAAAACAAGAGGAAATGGATAATATTGAAAACGGTCCGGAAGATAAAAAGTTGAAGAATGAGTCAAAATTGGAGAATGAAAATGAAGCTGAAGTCGAGATGAAATCTTTTATTGAGGAATTACCTCCAGAGGTAAAAGAATAATTTACGTTTGTAACAAAAAATTTGGTTTTCATTGTAGCAGAAAATAAAATTCGAATTAATTTTATGGAAATATGTATATTTATATGCTAATTAAATCCACTACTATTACTGAAACACTTTTATGCGCATTTTTAATACCTTTTTGTCTATGTCTGTATATTTTTAAATGTATGTTGTGTTGTTGTATGGGCCGATGGCCAAATCAACGTGAGAAATAAATAATAATAATAATATGATACTAATTAAATCCATTATATTTTTATTTTTTAATTTACGCAGATGCTGATGAAAATTCTGAAATATTTGGATATCAGAAGTCTCCTTTTTTCTCGTACTGTGAATAGAAAATGGAATGGAATTGCGACTGAAATACTTAAATCAAACGAGGATGCAGAAATTAAATTAAATTATGATGAGACCCAGAAAAAATGTGTAGTTATGAAATATGTGGAGTTAGGCCAGCTTGTGGATTTTATGGAATGTGCTGAGAGCTCAAAGAACTTTCCCTACACAAGATTTTCAGTTTCCTTGGAACAATGCTCAATTTTGCTTGATCACGAGGATTGGAACAAATTTATTTATGATTTTGGGGAAAATATCAAGTGTCTAAAATTAAAGTATATTCGTCTTACTTCGGATAGTGATTTGATAAAATTTGCAGAAAAGTTGAAGATTTTGCTTGTTTCTCAACTACCAAAACTGGAACAACTTGGTCTTCAATTTTCTTACAATCCCGATAACATCTCAATGGCCTCATCAATTCAACTATTCCCTGAAAATCCAAATGAAGAAGCAATTCCAATTCGACTGTCTCATCTCAAAGTCCTCCATGTTCTCAACGGTTGGCTTTGGAGTTTCCCGGGAATTGTTGCTGATCTTCTTAGTGCCTCGGTCAATTTACAAAAAATTGAGCCCTTTAAAAAATATGCGCCTTTTAACTTTGATGCTTTTCATCTTCTCCATTCACTTGGAAAACTCCATTGTCTTCAAACTTCTAAAATCATTCTGAGTCCTGGATTTTTGTCCCAACTCAAGAAAGAACCTGTAATTCCTCTGGAATTTAAATTGAAAAAATTAAAGTTGCGTTTGGAATCCGTCTACAAGGACAGAAATAGCTGGTCGGATGCTGCTGCTTTTATCTCCAAACTCTTTGAATCTAGCAAAGACACATTGAAAGAGTTGGAATCTGAACCATTGGAATTTCTACGTGGTCTTCGCCTTCCAAAATTCAGCAAACTCACCAGCTTAACGCTCTTTAAAACATCCACACGATCCTTCGATCGCTATGGTAAATGGATTAACATTTCTTTCTTAAAAACCACTGAATTACGCAATTATTATTGTTATTATTACTATTACGTCTCATGAGAGAGAGAGAGAGTCATGACCAATTTCATGTTTTATAATGTTTTCCTGCCCTTTTTTTAACCACGTAGGATTGGGAGTGTCTTGGATTAAATTTTTTCCTCCTCAAGAAAGTACCCCGGGTTTTTCAAATTTAAAGAGTCTCGTGATCCCAGGGCTTGGAATGACGGAAGACTATATTGATCGGATTTCTAAACAGTGTCCAAATTTGAAGCACTTTACAATTACTCCATATTGGTTAAAGAATTTTCCAGACGTGGGCCTTGCAATTTGGACTCATATGAAGCAACTTGAAACCTTGTATCTCGAGATTTTCGTGGACAACTCGACTAATGCTTTTCCAGTGGTTGACTCGTGTTTTACTGGATTTTCTGGAGAAGATTGCATCCGTCTTTGGGACTTGATCAAGGCTGATAAATTGTGTGGAACAACAAAGGGATCTCAAGAAAAGGTTCCGCAATCGGAGCTGGAGGCTGAGAGAAAAAATCCGTCAATTTTGGATCTCAAAGGTAAAAAAAGTTATCCAAACTTTTACAATTATACTCAGAGTACTTGTTTATTACACGTAAATAAAAAACAAATAATAATTAGCATCTGAAATTGTTGTTTTACGCCTTGTTCTACAAAAATATTCTTTTGCGTTATGACAATTTTAAATAGATTTGAGGAAGGTGACAGTTTGTTTGCTTTTAAAGAAAGGGAGAGACGAACAAAATTCCGAGGCCGATTCGGCCAAGAACACGCTGCCAGTTAGTGAAAAATATGCTTTTCAACTCATGAAAAATCTGACCTACAAAATTAACAAGTTTTGGCATTGACGCGTTGGATGGCTTTCTTGGAATGTTTTGTGAATTTTACGTCTTATTTTGATTATTATTCCTTTGGTCCATTTGGTCCTTGTACAATAAATTGAACATGGATTTTGATTATTGATTATCTTCTCATTTATATTTGTTCAAATTTTGAATTCTTTACTTGCTTAATTTTTTTTCTATCACAGAGGAATATTTGCAATTATTCTTCATAATTTTTTACGCGAGCCTTGAACAATGCATAATAATATGTTTTCATGTTATTTGATTTGGGTTATGTATTACATTGTGACAATTGACAATGCTTCTGTCAAATGTCAAATAATATGACTTTTTGTTTTGAATTTAATTTCTAAATTTTTGATCATGTTTCACGTCAGTAAAATATTCTGTTATTTTGCATCAAGTGTAATTTCAAATGAACGGATTTGTCCAATGTTTAATAAAAATTATTAATAAAGCAAATAACTCCATTTCGTTTTCAGCCTTTGGTTTGAACTTTGAAGCATCACAGCAACGTTTCATAATCAGCAAAACCTCATCTAAACGGATTTTATTGAGTTTAGATAAAATCCGTATCCGGTGGCGTCATGGCGTCCGTCCCATTTTGGCAAAGATAAATGGCTATTACTCTGGCTAAGAGAAATAGTCATTACTTTGGCTAAGAGAAATTTACTCATTTACTAAAACATTAACAGTAATCGGAGAAATATTTCCACCCACATTTTCTGGGAGGAGCTCAAAGTATCCATGGTAACAACACACCCAATTTACCTCAAATTGTATAAAAGATACCGCACATTCATAATTCCTGTCATTGGAAGAGCCCGAGTTCCGCTGACAAAAAAATCTCAACGGAAAATGTAGCTAAATGTGGACATCCGGACATGGCCAAGGCATGACAAATTTATAATGAGCGGAAGACGGTCAATTCGCACCCTAAAGCCTGCTCTTCTGAACAAAAATCCACAATTTTGACATTTTGTCAAAAATTCCGAAACTATACGACGAAGGGTCACTTGAGACACCTTTTGACCAATTTTCATAAATTTAAGTTGAACCATGTGACTGCAGTGAATTTTGAAAAACATTTTGAACTTTGAATGGATTTGTGAATGTTGCGTCAGCAACGGCTTGTTATTTTAGCTGTATCTAAGCAACGGAGCGTCCTACAAAGTTGAAAGTGGGCTCAAAAAATTGGCCGTAGTCGAAATATGCTAATTTCATGTCAAAATCACTGATTTGGGTTAAGGTTTGCCCAAAAACTTACCCAGTCTATTTTACAAGTCTTGGTGAATGCAAGCTATAGCTACTTTGTTTTGAATTCACAAAACTAATAAAGCCCCTAGAGAAAAATGTAAATGATGTCCAACTTGAGATGCTTACATTACTCGTGTTTTGTACCCTTGCTTAAAATATTGTACCGGAGTATTTTGTTTATTCATCAAATCATAAAGTCATAGGCTCAAGATACAACCTATTGAAAATATTGAAAAGTAAATAATATTTGTTGTGCGTGTTGTAAAAATGAATAGATGATTAAATCGTTCTCAATTTAATAAAAATCACACTACATAGATTTTCTGCAACTTTTATTGTCGTGGCTTCTCAATTCAATTTAAGAGAGAAAAGTTGTTGTTCCTTGTTTTCTGTTTCATTTTGGTCACGAGATAATTAAGAGCTTTCAGAGGCAGCAGTAGAAGTCAACGTTATTCAGGGCTGAGTCATCTAAAGAAAAACGGAAAGCAACAACCATTTTTAAATACACAAAGACAAAAGGATTAAAAGAAAACAGTTTGTAAATTTTGTGTAAAATTTATAGTCACTTGACAAATATCATATGTAGAATTTAATAAAGAATACCTTGTGAACCACCGCCTTGGTGAGGTTCAACTTGAGTTCGTAGGCCACAAATATATTTACTAGCTGGACATTTCACTCTAGTTTGCCATTCGCCCCACGTATTTCCATCACCATATAAAGTAGATGAGTCACCCCCTTCATTTGTGCACCCAAAATTGAGGTTATTAGCAGCCGTGTCGTCGCCACTAGTATCCGCTTCAACTCTGAAATCAAAGCTGCTGAGTCTTTCGTTACCAGGACAAGTCTGTGTGGTACCCCAGTCACCAAATTGTCCTTCCTTACTGGAGATTATGGTGGAAACAGAGTCTGAGCAGATGAGACGGATGGCATTTAGTGATGTGTCATCACCTGTAATAGGCCTCTCTGTCTTTAACTGAAACCCTTTGGCGTGAGCAAAATTCGGGCAATAATGCCAACCGCCCCAATTGCCCCAATTTGTAATATTGGGAGATTTGATCATCGCTAAAACAGAAACAACAGAAAAAACAAAGTAATGAGTAACAAAAAATGCACAACGAAAATGCCTTGAAAAGGTATTGGAAGGAAAATTTAGGATTTCTTTCAGTTTCTTTAGTTTAAAAAAATGAGGGTTTTTATACATTTTTAAGCTAATGCTCATTATGCTTTTACTAATAGGTAGAAGTGACTCAATAAAGATTTATACATATATACCATGGCAAGTGAACTTTTACTCTATACAAGGTGGATTCATCTGAATTTTTTTTTGTAATAGCTGTAATCGATTGTGGGGAAAAATTCATGCAGTTTCATGGTAACGCATACATTTTTTGTTTAAGGAAAATAAAAAATTGAGGAGGATACAGAGGTTGATATTATACAAGTTCATATAAGTCGCCTCATTCTCCTCATTCTCCTCAAACAAAAAAATGTGCGTTACCATGAAAATGCATGAATTACGCCAAACTTTTTTCCCCACAATCGATTGTGAACAAAAATTCAGATGAATCCACCTTGTATAGAGTAAAAGTTCACTTGCCATGCTTTCTACTAACATTTTAGTTGTCATGTCTTTATGTGTTACTTCAACGGAAGTATCATCGATCGCTATTGTTACCTCAATTGATAATGTAGAGATGTATTGCGTCTTGCATTTTAGATCAAACTTGAGACAAAATAACAGTTAATAACCAAAGTTGTCACGTGTAAGTTGGCTAGTACAGACGATAGACAATACTAGTATGTTTTACAAATATAAAGGTTAAAATTTTAACGCATAGATTTCACCTATAGGCTATAACCAATAACAACTGCACTGCATTGCAAGACAATTTATTTTTGTGTTGTCTCAAGTTAGGTTTTGGACGTAAATTACGTTGTATACATGACATGTATTACATGTATAAAAAAGTAACACCTATTTTATAATGTACATTATGTTAGTAGTTAGTATACATTTTATAAGACGAAAATGTTGTAATAATTTGTTATATATAAATGCAAAAAAACTTACTGAAATGCTGGCAAAATTAAATTTATGATTAAAATTTCATTGAACTGAAAAGGATTGAAAAGCCCATCCGCACATTGAATTCAAAAAATGCACAAAATTTAAGTGTAAGACTAACTTGTATAAAACGAATAGGGCATAATTGTGTAGCACATAAGAATTATGCTGTGTACTTTCTCTTACGGTGAAAGTTCATGCAGAAACCTAGCATGTGGAATGTATAATCTTCTGCCTCGATCATAATAGAAAATTACCTCACAAAAGATGCCAAATAATCGGGGCCTGGAAGACAACCTAAAGCTAAAAGACTTAATTCTACAAGAAATATGGATTATGTATTAACTACAAAATGCACTGTATAGGTCCAATCGACATCCGAATATATGAGTGTGGAATCAAGGATCAAGAAGTATCAAGTACAGGTCAAATAAATATATTTATTTTTTTGCCGCATACTCACATTTTATTTTAGTAAGTTATAAGTTTTATAAAAAGAGTTTTGGATTTATCATCTATTTCTTATACTATGTGTATAATATAAATAGTAAATACGTAAAAAATAGCATATTAAATATACATATAAGTAATCATAAAATTAACATATTTTATCAATGATTTCATTAACCCCTCTTGCGTTGCGTAATATATACTCTATATAATATGTACAATGTACAATG
This sequence comes from Sminthurinus aureus, assembly GCA_034698265.1. Lineage (NCBI taxonomy): Eukaryota > Metazoa > Arthropoda > Collembola > Symphypleona > Katiannidae > Sminthurinus > Sminthurinus aureus. Next base: position 9,222 of record JAQGBH010000774.1, read on the forward strand.
TACACACATTGATGCATTCTCATCAGTTTTTCGCTTACTTACATAATATATTTATTTGTATCATTTCATATACTAATTATAAATATAATGTGTGAGGTAGAAACGTTGCAGAGCTTTGACATTCATACCAAAAAAAATGGTTGTCGTCATTCGCCAGTCTTCTTAAAAATATACATTGTTATACTTTTACAGTTAAACTAAAACAACATAATAATAAATACAATATATTTTTTGTCAATAAATAAATAATCATAATTAAAAGTTATATACTTTATTGTACAATTAACGAGGTTAAGATAGAACTTATAATATAACATTCTACGAAACTTAACAGATGAAACCTTCAATACAAAACAAATAACATGAATGCACACACACATGAATTTACAATGCACAAATTCATTTGAGGTGAGCTGATTCTAATGCATTCATTATTGTAAAATCTTGTGTTCGTAGTACAAAACAAAATCCATATAAATTAGTTCTTTTCTTCAGTTATAAGCTACTGGATCGATATAAAACTGGATGAGAGTAATGAGATAGCAATGATAGAGTAATAGATAGTCATAGGTAATATTATAAAAAATATTTTAACAGGACATAATATATTTAGAAGTGTTGCAGAAAAATGGTCAAGGTATGAGAGGTACGAGATAAGTCTATAAGTGAGCATATTTTTTATAAATCGTGTGTGGAGAATGGAGAGAATATTATATTTTTTGCAACATTAAAATTTGCATTTTAATTTTAGTGCTGTTAAGTGTAAGGGTTTTCCCTTACATTTCCAAGAAAATTCAATTTTCATTATTTTGCAATCTCCTATATATATATTACACATATGATATTACTCAATGTACAGTGTTTTATTTTATTCCTGTACATGGAAATCTGTGGGTAGAAAAATACGCTACTGGACATGTTTTTTCTTACAGTTCATTAAATAATCAGTTCCGTTTTTTCAGACATTATCAACAAGTATAGGCATACCTTTTTGTAATAACTTTATAATCTATAGTATGAAATTGTTACTGAACTATGTATAAGATTACTATATAGCTCGTTTCAGAGAACATTGAAAAATTTTGAACGCATATCAAATAAATACCTAATAGTCAAAGCAGAAAAGCATAAAACGGTGCTGGCTAGACATGATGTGAGATTGTCAAATAAAGACCTAACCGAACCAAATATGTAAATATCGGTGTAATGTGTAATACATTTTGCTGCCGAAGCACGATATCGTGTAAATACGCATATATAATATAATAATATATTATATATTACAAAACTATTTATATGCGTGTGATTTTTACCTAAGATTTTAAGGGAACTATTTTGTATTGAAATTTGCATGAACTATTCAAGCAATGTGCTAGATGAATACCGACAAACGTACATGCACTTAAATTTAATAGCTACATAATTTAACTGTACAGATAACCATTTATAACCAGTATATGATTTTACTGTTATTGACAAATAAATGGACATATCATAAAGACTAATTCATACAAACAGCTATTTTGGACTATATAATATATTATGCATATTATGATCATATTATACAAAAGGTATTTGTAAACTGTGCATTAACATAATATACAACGTCCATAACTTATTGTAAATAATGTTTTTCTTTTTACATTACGAGTATATAAATAGACATACTAGCCTGAAATAATGATTGTATATTTGGTGAATTTTTTTCCCTTATAGAAAACTTTGCAATAACACATGTAGAAAAAAGAGAAGGTATATAGGTATAATATATATATGTATGGGGTGTTTCATATGTATATAAGCTGAAATGCATCATATGCATTTATGTATTTTTTCAAGTTTTAGTATAATATAATATTACGTATTCGGTAAGACGTCATAAAATATATTAATCTTATCAACACGATGATTAATTATACAAAATTATTACTTTGTCCTTCTTATGTACAAATTGAGATAAAGCTCGAACAAATTTTTTAGGCATCAATTCTTTTTCTTTACAGTTTGCGTGTTATCGAATGAATAAGGTGTACTTACTTTGCCCTACTACATTATATAGTTACTAATAATTATACGAAATTACATAATATATATATATACACAACAAACTATGCAAAATATAATATATGTAGTGTACTAAATACTAGATCTAAAATGGAATTGTTTGGATATAGTATGACCACAATGTCTATGACTAATTCTACGTACTGCAAGTAGCCTATGAAGACTTTCTTTGGAAAAACAGGTGAAAGTTTTTTTTGCAATGGCAAGTATAGTTTCCCCGCCTATATCCTATATCTATCAGTGAAAGAAATCGACATGAAGAGCTTTACATTTTAAATATATCTGCATATTACATAGTAAATAGTCTTTGATTAGATCACTGATATAATATTATAGTGTGTATTAGTCATCATGTGTTTACGTCGTTTTCTACGACGATGCTGGTATGTAAAATGTAATGAACTCTGTACTCTGTACTAGCTTTATGTGTGTATTTTGAGTTTTGTTGAGCTATTGAATACACGCTCAAAATCGTACTATATATATGTATTTATATAATAACACTTTGTTCTACACATTTCAGATTATTTCAAACTGATGATTCTAAATACTGAATGTTAAAAGAAAGAGAAAAAAAGAACAAAAGAAAACAGTACAGGAGAGAGAATGTAGTTTATGGAAATATGTATAGGCTTTAATATATTTAATTATTACATTATGTTGTATTATATTTTATACATATCATTATGCTCATATTCTGATTTCCAACTTTGTATAGTTGCTACATACCTCATATTATTACATTATTATTAGTACTAATACAAAGAAGTATTATTCACATTTTTTACGTATTTTCTGTTTAAAAATAAGATGTTGAACACTGAACACACTGCGTGGCCCCTCAACAGTACATTTTGTTTCATTTCCAGTCTTCCATTTACACAGTAATAAATATTATTAATATATTATTGAACACTTGAGTTGTCGTCAACTATGTTAAATTGATTACAATTTGATCAGTCTCTTAAAGGCTGAGGGCAAAATACTAGTTGTATTAGATTGGGGGAGGGGGGAGGATTAGTCACTGCAGTCATACATTTATTACACGGATTTGATATTATATAAGACCACTTTTTTTGGCTTGCTTCTGATTATTCTTATTAGTAATTCAATATATAGATAGATATTAATGATAATATATTATTATGTTACCTCATCAAATAAATGTAAATTAATATTGCAATCCGTTTCTACAGTCATATTTGTGTGTACATGTGCAATGCACATTTTATATTTAGAATATATAGTTTGTTTGATTTTAAATCCTTAAAAATGTAATGAGGAAACTTTTTACTTTTTAAATACGGGAATAAATATAAAACTTTCACTGGAATTTCTAATGTCCTACACTATATCTATAATATATGTAGGTGCCTCTTGACGTCTCACTTTCTCATCAGTAAATCGTTTCTATATTATGATATAATATGTACTGTACCGAGTTTTATTAGGGAACATGACATTGGTATATTTAATAGTTAACCGTTTTTACGTGTAGGGAAAACATAACAATATTGTAACAAATTACAAATAAGACTTGTTACTACAATATATACATGTATACATTAAATAGAGACGAAAATCAAAACGTTGTACTGTAATCATGTAAGTATTATGTAAGTATGCAACAATATTTTTTACAAGCTATTAAACACTTGAATATTACACAGTAGTGTCGCTAATAATATTTTAACTTTCACAGAGTGAAAGTATACATATATTTATGTACATACATGGTTTGCTTAATTAAAATACGTATTATTTGTCATTACGAAATCATATTGTGTTTTCTTTGTAATAGTGTATAGCATATATATATAATAATCATTTTCAGTAGCATATCTAATAAAACCCATAATCTAATATAACCATACAAACCAGAATATTTTTTACAATGTTAATAATTATACACAATAATAATAACTAATATTTTATTGAGGGGTATTATACAATTATTACTGTGGTAGTAATTACTATGTAACTAAAAAAAAAAACAAACTATGGATAAATTTATTACTGTTTAACAATAATATAGTAAGGTGTCTAATTACTACTGTATATGTATATTTATGGATTCAAAATGACCTTATACACGTATTTTTTTGCTTCTCGTTATTTAAACACGCTACTGTGTTTCTCTGTACAATGAACAATGTGTAATTAAAAAGTGAACACTTCATGGAGTGATAAAATTTAAAATCAGACTTTATCTTGTTTTTTTGTTTAATTAGCACAATAAAATAATGTTAAACCTTTTTATATTTAGGCCCACTATAGTGGAAATCAGTCTTTAAAGTTACTCTCATTGTTGCAAATACGTGTATTTTCTCCTTTTTCTTCTTATAATAATAATAATAATAATATTCTTGTATTCTAATTAATCCATGATTACATAAATCGAAGACAAAATTGCGCTTGGATGGCACTAAAAACGTTTTATAAAGATTATTTCATGCAGGAATATAATATATATAGATTGTTTTGTACACATATACCCATATATACATACATGTATAAATATTTTGGTTAGTGTATAATTTTTAAATTACCTGAGATAAATAATTTTTTGTATTTTTAGTTTCCTGTGAAATAATCTTTTTCTTTGTTCCCTTTTGTAGTATTATACCAATCCAAACACCTTCAAAACTGTCTTTACAGTTCTAGATTTATGATTTTCTTGTAAAAAAATTATTATTATTATCATCATCATCATCATTATGATTTCTTTTTCCTATCAGTCATTTCGTTACGTTTTATAAGTTCCACTTTGTGAGAAAAGTGAGAACTCTGAACACCAAGCATGAACACAATGAAAATTCTTTTTACGTAATAAATATTTTCTTACACGTACTTACAAAACTTTTATCTAATTTATATACCTTAATCATTTCATAATTATGGAGTACTAGAAAAGGTTTGAACACTATTCAATAATAATAATAATCTACATATTATGAGTTACTAAAAGAAACTCTCTGTATAGTTTATAATATGTATCAACGAAATATTGCACAGTGGACGATCATTTTTTGGAACGATATTTTTTTGTTTTTAAGATAGTGCATGTAACTGTTAACTTTATATTATAGTAAAATTTCAGGTGTTAAATGTTACTAGCAACACACAATCAAAATCCTTTGTTGTTGTTATAACAAGCAAACAGCAAACGTCCATACGAGTAACGCAAAACGAAATTTCTCCTTACGTTTTTCCATAAATTATACATATGTTATGTGTGTATACAGAAAATCTAAATTTCAATCTTTTGTCATTTTTGTTGCTATAATATAATATAGGTTAGTGTAAAATTTGGTTTTCTCTGTATATTTGGACTTCATTTTCAAACAAACAACAAAAAAACGAAACATTTCAGGACTAGTAATTCAGTACGTTTTAAATAAATATTATGACGACATGTTATTGTAAGGCACAAAAAAAACTATCGATTTTCAATATTATACAAATAGTAAATCTGCCTCTGGATATACTCATTGAAATTGTATATTATATTAATAGAAGTGTATATGTATAGTTTGTATAATATTGCATATATACACATAGATAATACTCAACTACAAAGGACAATAAATTAGGAATTATATAGTGCTAAAAGATCTATTAAAAATGTTAAAATACGTTTAAAAATCTTATACAACCAAAAGAAGAGTGTTTTAACACAAAAAGTAAGACTATGACATTAAAACCTCTATAAATATGCAAATTATTAGATATAATACTTAAACTATGACGAAGAAAAAATTTCGATTTTACGTCTCATGATGGATGTTGCGTAATACAATGTGTGTTTTTCTTTCTTACTTACTTAAAAAAAAGGGAATGCTTGCACTGAAAAACAAGACCATAATTAAATTATAATACATTATTACTGATTCAGTGAACGAGAGAAAGAATTAAAACCATATTTGTATACATTACTATTTTTTAGTCCCCTTTTTTTCTTTAAAAAAAGTTAGATTTTACGTATTTAGTCCGTCACAAGACTGTATAATCCTACTTTATATATTATATAGGTAATAATATATAATGTATTATATATAGAATCTACAAAATATCTAGGTCTATGATAATATAATATATTTTTATAATAATATATAATATATTTTATATAGATATAATGTATGTGTAAAAGAATAATAGTCCGACACCGGATGTCACAGATTTATACTCATATGCTGAATGAGAAAATCTGCAATTATTTTGCCATTTATCTTTCCTTTGTTTCCTCATTTTTTCACCAGCAGACTCTTTTGTTTTTTGGTTTTTCTCATAAAAAATATTTGTAGAACACGGTTTGATATTCAGTATTTTAGGAAAGTTATTTTTCATTAAATTCTCTCAAAAATAATCCTCAGATGACAAACTCTTCTGATAGTCTATTATTATTCCTCTGTACACAAACAAGGAATCATTTCATCAAACATATATGAAGCAGAATGAGAAAAGGATTTGAAAAAAATGCATAACAAACCATACCCAGAGATAGGAGAATCAAAAAATAGTAAAGGTAATAATTCTCTCTTGTAATAAAAGATAAAATTTCTTTCTTTTTCACCATCTTATATTCAGATTTATATAATAAATATATATGTATGTATATATTTATATAATATATATTATTATTATTATTATTATTATTATTATTAAGGTAAACGGTAAACTCCCAGTTTTCAGTCTTGGATATATTATGATATATATTATATATTTTAACTCAACATGATTTGTTTAGTTTTGCTTTCCTATGTGTTTGTTGTTTTTGAAAATAGAATATTATAATATTGTGTAGGAACTTCAGCACCTGCTTCGTTCTTTTACTTTTTAAAACATATTATAGAAAATTATTTTTCATTTTTGCCTACAAGAAAAAAAAACAGCCCATTTTTAAAAGGGCAAAATATAGTTTATTTAATAATTTTAAAAAAAATCTTTCCTGTCCTAATATTTTGATATAAGGAAATGATTTTATCATTAATTGTGGTTTTTTTAAGTAAAAAATACTGTACAGTCTATGAATTTCAGTAGTTCAACTGCTTCATTATTTGTTGTTTTAAATAAGAAAATTTTAAGCCCTCTATTTCTTCTGATAAAACAAATGGATATATTATATCATAGAATTTATTAAAACTATTATAATAACCTATTTTCCCTGAATTTTGATTTCTATTTTATCTTTAGTATTTTTAAGGCACATTTTTGACGAAAAATAAGTTTAAAAAATTCAATAATTAATAATAGTAATAATAATATTATGTAATAATTATTATTATTAATATTATTATTATTATCGAAAAATTTGCAAGAAAACATTGATAAGAAAAAACACTAACAACAAAAAAAATATTGTTTATATACTCTCTAAAGTAAAACTATTTATGCAGAAATTTTTTTTATTTTTTGTTTAACTCAGCACACGTTGAGCGTGGGAGTGTATCGTTTTTTTATGTCTAGTCAGTCAGAGACTGATCTACCTTCTTCATTTTCTGATGGCTCTCTATCTCTGGGTGATGTACTACTACAATTTTCAGACCCATTCTCATTGTGTTCATCATGAGCATGATTTGAATCATCTTTGTCATCTCCTAATGGTGGACTATGATCCTGCTTTATGCTGGAACCTGGTATAGATCCCGGATCAGAGTCTATACACGTATCCATTTTGTCACTGTCTGCTTCATTTCCATTGCCACTCATGATGCTTAGTTGTCCATTACCTGCATGTTCTTCTGGACTAAAGCTAGAGTTGTCATCAGTCTTCATGGTTGAATGATAGGGAGACATGGGAAAGCTTCCTTTCCTGAAAATTTTGTGAAATTTTGAATATTATTTGTTATTTTAATTACAATTATTATTATACTACTTTACTGCATTCTTAAAATTAATAATCATGCATAGTATACTAGTAATAATAGTGATATAAATGTTATTCTATAAATATACGTACTATTTAAGTATATGTATAAAACTATATACGTACCTGTATGGACGGTTAGGAGTAATTCCAAGTTTTTTAACTTTGTCATACAATGTACGAGATGGAACACCATATTTTCTAGCGGCTTGCAAGGCACTCATACCGGCTAATTAATTATTCAATTAAAACAAAATCAGATAGACATAAAAGAAAATTTAGTACAAATTGCATATATTATACAATATACTAGATAAGTATAGGTGCAAAGAGAGCGACGATAGTTTTGAAGCATTTTAACCAAACGGCATGTATTAATTCAGATTAGTAAAAAATCTGAATTATCGTACGTATATATAGTAAAAAAGAGTAAAGTGTGTGTATATTTACATACCTCTAACTGCATCTATTGCGGCTGTGATATCGTTTCGGGTATATTGCTTGTATCTTTTCCATTCTGGTTTCTGTGGTGGAACGTATTGAACAATTGCTATATAAATAAATAAAATAAAAAATAATCACATATACAATGAGAATAATCCTTGCAGAGAGAAAAAAGGCTTGTATAATATAAAATATTATTATAAAAATGACAATGACATATAATTTGCAGTAAAATTTACATCTTTATCAACATATATTATTTATATATAATATTTTAGATTTCTTTCTAAAAACTCGTCTTGTCTCGTCTCTACTGTTTCATATATATATATAGATTCTCATGAGCATTAGGTTATAATTTATAAACTACGAAATATCTATAATATTATTTAATATTCTTCAGGGTATACTACACGAACTTTGTGTTAGTAACTGTACTTTTGACTGATACAATACTCTATTCATACTTTTACTATGGACAATTGACACTATTGTCACCAATTTATATGGTAACATCAAGTCTATAAAAAAAAATAGGCCTACGTTGTGTTATGTACATAAAACTGATACTATAAATATTCATAATGTAGATTGAGAGAGATTGAGATACACCAGGGAAATGAGAAGAAAAAAAACTCACCGTGTTTATCATCAGAAGAGTCCAGGTTAAGTGAATGATTGTCTTCCTGCACCTATAAAAGATAAGAAAATATTTTTATCAGTATATGGCTGGTTTTCTACTTGGATTATTTGACTCTATAATATTATAGTATATATATTGTAATGAATGATACATTTCATGTGTTTTAAATGCACACACACACATACTATGCAGCTGTACCATGTTAAATAAAAGATAAAAAAACTTTTTGAACCGAAAAAATAAAAACATTAAACAAGATAAAGCATGAGAGAATTGTCAGTTAGTGAAATCTTACATTTCTGTACGTATACATATACAATTTAACATTTATATTACCTACTTATTATTATCGTAGTTTACTACTAAATGAGATTAGTATACATATAACATATATTGTTGCTAACCTTGTCACTGTCCACACTTCGTCCTGAATCATCCATAAAATGATCAGGAGATTCTACCCGTACCTATAAAATATTTTAAAAGTAAAAATATTAAATTCTCTACTTCATTATGAAATATTATTATAATGTAGTAATAGTAGTAATAGTAGTAGTATGTCAGGAGACTCAATCTATCTATTCATCTATAAAAAATTTTGAAGTGACGTACATTTTCATTGTGTTCAATCGGACCATTTGATGCATTACTTGGAGGTTGTGAGTAGGTTAAAGTCTTTGGTTGAGTTTCCACATTAGCTTGTAACGATGTATGGCCGAGGACAGTTCGAAGAATTGGTGTATCTTTGTTAGTACTGAGGAATTTTTTCTTTTTGAGTGGAACAGGTTCACTTTCATAGGTATTACTAGAACTATTCAAAGAAGTTGGATTATTGATACTACTACTAATAATGTTGCTAACATTATTGCTGTTGCTGTTGTTGACAGGGCTGTCAATCTTAGTGTTGTTGTTGTTGTTAGTACTACTGGTAGTATTGCTAATGGTATTTCCGTTTCCGGAATTACTCTTTGGAGATGGAGACACAAATTTATTTGATGCTGATGAAGTCCATGGAAATGGCAAAGTATTTCGTTCGGGTAAGGCGCTCGCATTGTATGGGGCATCATATATTGTCTCATTTGAAGGAATGAATTTTGTAGGGAGACAATTAGATTTTGAGTAAGAAACCGGATGAAATTCAGAGTGTGGTGGTTGTGTATATAAGGGTTGATGAGGCGGTGTCGGAGTTCCCGATCCTACACTTTGGTTGTCTTCTACAAGTCCTTTCACTTTCAATGTTTCAGCAGCTTTTAATAGTCCTTTTAATTCATAAAAACAGGCAAAGAAAATTAAATACATAATATGTATAATCTATGAGTTAATGAATATAAAATATTTTTATATTTTAGCATTTAATTCAAGTATGAATTAATCTATATCAATAGAATCTAGATATTATATACATACCTGCCAATTGATCTTGAGCAACATTGACTTCTCCCTTGTACATATACTCTAAGATTGCTTTAATCTCGGAAAATCGAATGTCCTTTAAAATCACTATTGGATGACGGCAATCATTTTCCATAAATAAATGTTGGAAATATGATGAGCAAGCTGCCAAAACCATTTTATGGCATTTGATTGAGGATCCATCACAAGCTAATGTGACGTCAGTAAATGCTTCAGTCTGAAATAAGTGTTCGAACACGAGAAGTAAATTTGAGCGGTGATTATTCCACCGAAGGCAATACTGTTGGATGGAACTACCCATCTCTTCGATTCTAAAATGAGAATAGACAAAAAAAAACAATACGGTAAATTTAAAACACATCTTTTTAATAAAATATTATAACATTATGGTAAATTTCGTAATGTAAATGTACTATAATAATTGTATGCTTTTGTAATACTTTTGCAAAAATAATATAGTTTTGCCCCTATAATAATATAGTAAATACTTATCATTTTCCTTTGAAGTTCTGCCATTTCTTCTTATTTATAAAATGACAATGTTACGTATAACTATTCTACATAATCCTTCTTCTTTTTTTTTGACTTTCATGTCATTGTACACATAAAAATAATGTTTATGTTATGATGTATGAACATTGACTACTACTACTTGCTAAACTAAAACAACAACAACAAAATCATATAATAATATACACACAGTGCGTAAAAAAATTTCATACTCTCTCACGTGTACTATTATATCATGTAATAATAAAATTCACGGTAAAAATACTGAGAAAAGTACACACGCATAATATAATATACATCATGTAAGCTAAAGAGTAAATTGTGCTTTCTATGTATAATATTACATTATATAATATTATAGCATTTAGCAGTACAAAGTCTATTCTTCATGATAGTTAAAAAATAATAAATTTTATGCTATATTATGCGTTCATTATACACACGTATATGTATAAATATATATTGAAATCCATGTAAAACTCTCCACATAATATTATATCTTTTCTTATCTCTAATCTTTGTTACTTTTATGAAAACTTTACATTTTCATACTTATATATTTATACCACTCATCGTTTGAAATTTTATACATAAACTATGTTGTATAACATAATCATTTTATACTCTCTCCCTTTGGTTATCCTAAAAGTTTTTCATTTGCTTCATATTGATTTTCTTTCGCCTCTACACACACACTACACGCACAAACTGCATAATATTTAGCTATTTGGCAACTTCGCCACAGCAGAAATGCATTTACGCATTGTGCGTATATGTATACAGACACTAACTACATCATATATATATATTTAATACATCAGCACAATATTTAAGTGAAAAATTATTGTACACAACTATAACAGCAGTGTATGTTTTTCCTCCTACTCCCTCTCGTTAAAGTATAACGTTATATTGTATATATGTACTTCAGCTTATGTAGTATAGTATAATATACAAAACTATTATTATGTAAGATGTTAAATAAAATATTATGTACAATGTGTACATCATGGTCTCTCTTCATTTTATCATCATCGTTTTACGCATTTGCCATTATATTATTATCATGTATCATGTGTACATTTTCTGTACTATACTTTTGCTTACTAAATAGTAAATGTATCAGAGGAATTAAAAATTCCATGAAATTATAAACGCATGTGAATTATTGTAACTATCAAGACCCAACAATATTACATGTTCTTTTTACTGAAAATGCAGACACTTAATATCTTAACTGTAGAGACTAACAAAAGTAGTATGTACACACAACAATTCAATGTCAATGTCATTTTCAATGTCAAATATACACAATGTAGTACATTGAATGTACTTTTATATGAGCGTTTAATATTTGGTGTATTTTATATTTTATTGCAATTATTTTAGACTATATAATATTTGTTTAAAATAATGCATCATAATATATTGTCAGTTTAAAAGTTGAAGAAAAATGCTAAATATATATGTATCTTATATTTTTAATAATTATATTAGTTATATTACCCGTTGATGAACATGATGATATAATTTTTGTTGCCGTAAAACGGCGTCCAGAAGAAAAATTATTTTAAACCCAAAATGTGTAAATATAGATGATGATGACGGCAGATGATACAAAATATTATTATTAATTATGATGATTATTGATTATTATTAGATTTTTTGTAGAAACATTCACACACACACACGCAATGTCAGTTGACTATAATGGTTGTCAAGTCATATGAAAAACATTTAATATAACTCTCCTCTCTTTTTCTTCCAAACAATCCTTAGAATTAAGTATAGTAAAAATGATGAAACATGTAAAAATGGTTATAGAAAACTTTGATCCTGTTGTCAATCCAAACGATGTAATTAAATATGTTGTTCATCTGAAGTTTGAAGAATATAATAATAGCCCTTTAAAAAATTAAATGGGAATTGAAATTTTTGACCAAATTGACAATCCTCTCTTTTGTCGTCCATATCTTTTTATATAATATATATTATTTTAATAACTGTGTGGACCAACAAAACAAAACTTGAAGAGGTCTTCCCTGGATCCTGTGTGGATTGTAATATTTTTGAAGTGACAATACAAAACACAACAATGTTGTAGAAAACAATAAAAAGGTATGTTGTATAAAACATGTGTGTATTAGATCACTTTTTGAAGAAGAATAATATAATAATTATTATTATATTATTGTTGACTTGCACTTTGAATACTTGAGATATTTTGACGAAGATGACAACAACAAGGTGAATATAATATTATTATTTTTTTTATTGTAATATACTTTTTGGACACTGACTCGGTATATATTTTTAGATAAATATTTTTTAACTTTGAACGTGTAAAAAGTGAGCAATTTTATTTATGTATATATATTGTATATTGGATTTTGTTTTACTGTAAAACAACAACGTAGTAAAAAGTAAATAGACTTTTGGAATAATTTAATATGTTTAATTGTACTGATTACAGTGTGTATAGAGTATAAATGTGTGTAAATATATAAATAGGTATTTTATTTGTAATTGTAATTACTTATTTGTCAATGTTGTTGTGAATGGGGAAAAAAATTATACAGCACGAAAAAAATGTTAGTGTCGATTGCGAATTGAGTAAACGTATAATAATATATGATGAAGGAATAGCAGTAGTGTATAATAGTGTGTGTAGTACAAAAACCAAGTTATAAGTTAGCCATGTTCCTTTCCATCTCTTTTCCGCTGTTCTCTCTCGCTCTTACTCACTCTCTCTGATATATAATATTATCATTAAATCCCTTTAGCAGAACTTTTGAGTGTCAAGTCCAATGGCAAATATCCCCAGCAGTATGCCAGAACATGCAAGCGAATTGAGAAGTTGGAGAGGGAATGGATATAGCAAACCCAAAAATCTACACACACTATATTCTATCTTTACTATGTTTCTACATTTTCTGTGTAGATAGTAGATACATACAATAATATCCAGTTCTTGTTATGCACAATATTATACATCTCTCTTTCTCTTCTTTCTTTCACTCTCTCTCTCTCTCTTCTTTCACTTTACGTGAAGGTACTTACTTATGTTGGAGTTTTCTATATGTAGACATAATATTATTATACCTAGAAGCATAAAAAGGACTTTTATGCCATTTTTCTGTGTGTGTGTGTGTGTGTGTGTAATGTTGTACATGCAAAGGATGTGTAGGTAATGTCAGTACGTCTATATACATATGCACAAATTTTTCGTATTACTGTTACCAATATAGATGTTATATATGTATGTATATACCGGGATCTGAAAAACATCTATAATATAGATATATACAGAAATGGCCTTATACTGAAAACTGCATACAAAATACAGAATTCCATGTTTACATATATACGTGTACATATATATACATTTCATCCTATTGTAAATAGTAATTGCCATAAGTAAGTCTAGGTTAAAATATATCCAGTTAAACTTGGATAGATATTGTGTCCCTAGTTCGTACATTTTGTTCCCATACTACATATATAGGTAGGCATGTATATTCGTATATAATGTATAAGGTCGTATCTATCCATTTTACAATAATATAATCCCTTTTCATACTTACATACTTTGTACTTTGTCAGTCCAGAAGTGAGTAAACATGTAATACAATACATATATACAATAACTATACACGACCATGGCAATTCATAGTGTGTATATAGTTACATGCACATGAAAAAGATTTTCCAGAAACAGAGAGAGAGAAAGAGAGGCAGAGTCAGAGAGAGAAACATTTTGGAGAAGAGTGGAATCCACCATACATACATAAATACATACATTTTCCCCCTAGTCAGCTAGTTAAACTAGGAAAAACGAAAAAGGGTGGTTGGGATGATGATGTGCACAAAATATTCAGGGTCAAGTTCTTCTTCTTATTTTTTGATAGAACCTCCCCCTTCTTTCTCAATCTTGGATGACTTAAGTCCCACCATACAATTTTAACTAACTAACTTTGAAACTTTTGGATTACATTCGTATCGTCTTTTATATATTGGTATACCCTTTGCTTTATAATCATGATTGAAACTACATACTTCCTCAGATCATGATATATATATTTTCATCAAT
Source organism: Sminthurinus aureus (assembly GCA_034698265.1). Lineage (NCBI taxonomy): Eukaryota > Metazoa > Arthropoda > Collembola > Symphypleona > Katiannidae > Sminthurinus > Sminthurinus aureus. The sequence goes on from JAQGBH010000774.1 coordinate 24,252, forward strand.
TCTTTGACGACTGGGGTGGATGGATGGATAGATGGATATGTATCACGTGTATACTAAAAGAAAGTTGCGTGTAAAATGTAAAACCAAGAGGGAGTGTGCGTAAATGTACACATGTATCTAGTATGTACGCAAGTGAGCAAGTGAGCAATAAATTTCTCCAGCAGTTTTATTATTATCATTATTATTTTACTTCATCCTCTGCTTTTTTACTCCTTTTTCAACTTCTACCCCCTTACAGTTTTTTGACAAAACTACATATTATATACTACAGTTATAACTAAATAAATATATATTATATATTATATTATAAAAGTAGATTATTCATCTTACCCTTATCTATCTTTTATTCTCTTTCTCTCTCACTCGATAAATATGTATTTCATATTTATTTCTGTGACTAAATATTCCTCCTATTCTCATCTCAATAACTTTAGAAAGATTTTGATTTTTGTAGAGAGAGAGAGAGAGAGAGAGAGAGAGAGAGAGAACACTTATATGCTTAAAAAGTATGAAATTAGGCTAATTCTTTTTCTTCCTTATATCATTCCGTTCCATTTAGCTAGTTCTTTTTTATTTAAAATATGAGAAAAATAACAGCAAAATGTGATCAATGATTATAGTATGTTTTATAGGATTGAAATTTTGCGCTACATACGTTTTTTACCGTATACCGTATCTATGATATATTGACATGGAACATTGATGTAGTAGAATACCTTTAACCAACCTTTTTAACCAGGTATATACATAAATGTATATTATTTGTATTCTTTATATATTCGCATTACACGACTATTGACATTGAATTTTGTATCAGTGTGCTCTGCAGTGTGTTTACATTGCACAAAGTAAACTTTTCATAGATAATACTACATTTTTTTCAGTTTGTATAGTTGCTACTCGAATGTCTAATTGTACATGTACATTAATCGATGCTCATCATCATTATTTATAACTAATAATCTTTGATTTTTGAAGAAGAAGAAGAAAAATGAAAAGAAATATATGTTTTACCTTAAGGATTAACCTCGGCGACGATGATGAATATAATATTATCTCCAAGATTTTGTACTTTTTATAAAGATCAGGTGAAGAAAAAAATCAGTCTTGAATTCATAAATATGTATCAGTCTCAGCGGAAGTTTTGTTTATCTTGCTTCAAGTCTATTCATGTCATATCAATGCTGACCAAAACTACACATACTTCTTATAAACATATTATGTGTACACATTCGTACAAATTGTGTTTAAAACACAAAATATTATATATACGTATCTATCTGGACAATTGTTGTAAGTAAACTCATTAGTGGCCACGCTTAATTATATGTCTCAAATAAATCAATCGTCCGTCATTCGTATACACACACACTCACATAATATGTAACATATTACGTATAGTGTATAACATGTAATATGTAATCACAGCTATTACATACCATTTATATCCAAGTAGATATATGTAAAAAAAGACTGTTCAAAGGTCTTCAAAATAACAAAATACTTTGCACAAAACAACACCAGCACTGTGTATGACTTGTATATTTAGTATGTACTTATTTTCACGCATGTATACGTCCAGTTTCTTATTGCACACAGTACATCAACATATTTTTGATACGTGTCGTGTTTTTTCCCCTTCTGTTCTCGTCTTTTTATTATTATGTTTACTATTGACTGTGTAAGTTGTGTTATCATGTAGGGTAAAGTCCAACTTTTTCAGGCTATCCTCTATTACACATTAATGTTTCCATCAAAATATTATGTATTTAATGTTGTTATTATTATTATATAGAATATCGAGTATCCAATATCACTATCTCTCCGTCTTATTTTGACAATACTTTTTTTAGTACAAGTACAAGAGTGGTCCACGTATAGCGTATACACATACAGCTATATAGTATATAGAACTACAAGAGAAATGTCATTTTATACCTTCCCTTTTTTATACACTTTGGAACAGTGAGAAATCAATGTCTCATATAAAATAGTATGTTGAATAGTGTTACGTCTATTTACTGATACTTGAGTAAATTTTCTTTGATTGATTTGTCTTGAGAAGCAAATAAAATATATAATATTTCATAGAGTGAGTTGCTTACAATGCTAATATTGTATGTACCGAAGACGCAAATTAAATGGTTGAACTCCAGAAAGGAAGCAACTGATGAATGTCACAAAATGTCACTTTTAAAACAACAATTTCCATAAATAATAAAACTTTTTCAAAGTACACAACAGCAAACACAAAGACGAGAAGACGACAAAGGTACCTATAAAAAAAATTGGTAATGACCAATAATAATACGCGCAAATATCTATTTATATGGGGGTTTTAAAGAAAAAAAAAACTTAAAACAAGGAGATAAAGTATAGAACTTAGAAAAAGGTTCAACAAGGCAAATAATATTCTACATACTGTCTTGTAAGAATGCCTTTTGCCAACTCCTTTTTCTAATAAAAATAAGTACCTTCTTCTTTAGTTTTCCCTTGGTTCGACGCACGTAGCAATACTATATCCTAGTGGAGTCCTAGTCCCTTACCTACCCCAAATATTCAACGCCCAGCAGTTGTTACGCCATCCAAAACTGTATAAAAATGTGTACAAACTCCCTAAGATGTAAGATTACAGCGTTACCAAATGTCAAGCTGATCATTCTACTATCCTTGTATATTTTGTACTACTATACCACTACTACATAGATATGACTTCTTTTTCCTCTTTTTCTTCTTGTTACTACCATTATTAGTATTATTGTTATCAGCAGGTACTATTATTAGTACTGTATTACACAATTACAAAAAGAGATATACATTTATATGAAAATTGTGAATCTGACTTGTATTATGTTTTATAGTTATTTGATAATACGTACAGTAGAGCATTTTCAATATTCGGATATTTTGCGTCATAAAAGTCAAAAAGTCATTTTCTTATTCCTTATTCATCACGATTTGACTGTCTTGAACTTGAGACTTGAGATTGTCAACGGTCCACTGCAAACAAAGAAAATACATAACCGCTTATCGCTGAGCTTTCAAAGGAGCTAAGGAGCGTCAAAAGATGTGGTATATTTACAGTATACAGTGTACATATTTTAATTTTCAGTTTTTCTCTGGCTTCTTCAATATCATGAAATAATAACTTACAAGTTTTGTTACTTTTGACTCATTTGCTTTGATGTTTGATGTTCCTAAGAATTTAGGCTGCAATATCGAATTGATAATTCATCCATCCGGAGAACTTGTTCTGTACAAGTCATATAATTTAACATATACATATACTCTTTGACTTACTTTTTTATAACATGATTCAATGATTCACTCATTCAACATCTGCAATATGTTGAGTACTCTCACCTTAGTATTGCACTCACTTTGAGTAGGGATTATTACTTTTATCATGCGGTAAAATAGAGAGAGAGAGAGAACGAGAGGCTTTTTTCATTCTTCTCATTTTAGTGATCCTCCCACTTTGTCCAAGGCCATGTCAAAAATGGTTGAAGGTTGATGGGGAGGAACCGAAAAGGAACGGCTGGCATTAGCTTTTGATATTGGTTTTATATTATGCAAATGTCATTTATTTTTTCTGTAGTTAATGTAAGTTATTTCGGAAGAAAACGAGTTAGTGATGGACCAAGTTTGATTGTCGTCTTTCGTTCTTTCTTTCTTGGTTTAAACTTGTAGAACATCAAAAATTTATGATTTTTAACCACAAGTAATATTTAAATTTCTAACAGCATGGCACGAAACGACAGCTTGATGTTGTTTTGTAATTTGTGTTTATTCCTTTATATTCAATTACTTTTCAAAACTTATGCAACTTTTAGTTCATTTGCATGTATAATGTACATCCATTTTTGTGTGAGGATAATATTTATGCTGATATATAGAGTATAGAGTAGAGAAAAGCTCCATTCTCATGCAATCTAGTTTGGGAAAAAGAACGGTAGTAAAAGGGTCCATGTGTTGTTATTTTTTTGGATTCAGGCAATAGTTATTTAACTTTTTTTTCAACTAAAACTATCAGTTTTAGATTTCTGCTTATACAATGTGCAACGTATACCGTATACAAAATATACACTGTAAAATGTGCATGCACAATAAACAGTAATATGTCAGTAAAACATAAGTATGTATTTATGCTGTTGATTGGTAATTTTTGTAGCTGTGCACATTTTATAATCCATAATAATCCCTAGTCCAAAATAGTTATTTATGCATACTTATATCAGTAAATTTGTGAGTTGTAACATTAAAGTAGCTGAAAACTTGACCAGAAGATACATGTATAATGTATATATGTGCTTATTTCGTGGGCTATCTATTATCTATGTATATGTAAATTTAGATATATTATGCGTCATATACGCTATATACACTACACACTACACAAAATTGTATGAATGTGGATCTATTTATAACGTTATTTTTGTACAAAAAGAGTACTTTTTACAATTTACATGTATTATATTAAGTTGTCCGACACATTGAGCAATGAAATACAGGCATAAAATTCCTAGTATCCAGTAGAAAAGGTATAGAAAATCCGCAAGAGCAAGGATAGAAAACATCAGGAATAAGCTATAATATAATATATATTATAGTGAGTATTCAACTTCAGAATTCAGAATCGGCTTGTTATTTATAATTATTGTGCCACAATACACAATACACACTAGTTATCAGCAAATATGTGTATTAGCTATTAGCTACATAGATACATTGTGTATTTATAGGTTATAAAACTCAATAATACAAAAAATGACAAAAATACATAATATTGTATTATAGATACTTTTTAATATTTATTGTTACTTAGTATTTTGATGCTACAAACTAAAAACTAACAAGCTTTGAAATGATTTTTGTCCATTTTATTACGCAGTCTTTTCATCGAATGAAAACTCTTGGAAGTTTACTTCATACTTTTACAGTGTATAATTGACATTTTACTGACTTGTTTACTATTAGAGCGCTGTATTGCATGCAGAATGCAGAGTAAATACAAGATACAAGCTACAAGATATTGCATCCATTTATTGATAAATATAATAAATATAATATTTTTTCACGGAAAGTATAAATAGGAATTATTAGAATTGTAACCTTTTTCATACTATAAAAATATCTAATATATGCACAACACAATGTCAATTGAAAAGCTTTAAAATGTAGGATTTTGAACAGAAATATGATAATGCTTGTTGTTGTATTTGATTTTGTCATTTGGTATGTGGTATTTAAGCATAAGATTATTTCTAAACTCTACGGCCTGGAGTAAGTTTTGAGAATTGAGAAAAATGTACAAGTTTTTCAGAATTTTTTTTGGCATTTGCCATGTACAATGTACATCAAGTAAGTAGAGAGCAAGAGGAGAGAAAGAGATAAAGGGATCAGTGGGGCAGGAGTTGTTGGATATATTGAAAAGTATTAGTGGATACAACATGCAACTTACAGCAAGCAGTAAGTTTAGAAAAAAAAGACAGAAGGGATGCAGGTTGCTTCTTCTCCATTCTCCACTTGCTTCCTTGCACTTCGCGGTTCAGGCTTCGTCTATACATTACGTTATTTTGCTGGAACCGCCAAATTACCCACATGTATTTATGACATTTATAACATTATATGTAAGTGTGGAAACGATTTTTAAAAACGCCTTTGTTTTTAGATCTTGCAGTTTTATTTTCCATTGTTGAAATTTCGCAGAATTATAAACTCTAATCCAATTAATGACCGCAAAATTGACTTAATTTTATAAAATATTCTTTTTGTATACTTTGTAGTGTAGCACAGGGCATTTGATGAAGGGAAGCTGTACGCCAATAGATATTCCTTAAGGGCTACATGCTACAAGCCACAGGCTACACCTTCCAGTATTTAGTAGTGAAAAGGTTTCTTCCAAGTTCCAAGTTTTCACTGCGTCTTCTGTATGAAGCCCCTTTGACTATTTTACATCGTCGAGGGTGGAATAAGAGAAAAAAAAACAGTACAAGTTTTCTTAGACTTGTTCTTCTGCAAGCAAGGGGAAGTTTTGTGAGACAAAAAATGGTATGGAGAAAATGGTCGGTGCATTGCAATGGCAACAACAAGAATGGCATTAAGCAACCCGTTTTAGCCTCACAAATTCTTTATATAGCATCTCTCTTTCCCTATTGCATTTTGTATACATTATATGTACATATACATACATGGATGCATAATGCATCCATGTGCATTTCCAGTGTACTGTAAATGCATCTAGTGTAATAAAAGAACATAACGCAAGTCCTCATACTTATTACTTATGTATATATACATGTCTTATGTAGTACACACATGCAACCATATGATGTGTAATGTTCAGTGTTCAATGTAAAGGATGTATACTCTATGTACTCTGTACTTTGTACTCATATACTGATGTTGGAATCTTCAATCTTTAGAACATGAAAAAAATTTCCATAAAAAGGTTCTAAGGCTGTTTCTTTAGCACTTGATAAGGACTTGCAAGCGTAAAAGAGAGAGAGAGGATTGATGTACGCTTTACACTGCACACTGTACAAAGATTGTGTAATAAATGGTAAATGTGAAGGGAGTAAAGGCAACGCGGAAAGCCAAGGGCAACTAGTAACTAACTAGTCACTAGTAAGCAAGAAAATGTAATGACGAGAAAACGGAAAGAGAGAGAGAGAGAGAAACCTGCAACTGCAACTACTTAAGGTATTGAAGAAGAATTGAAAAAGATGCTGTTGATTTTGATTTTGATGATGATGCTGATGCTGACGAAGAAAAAATGAAGGGATGCACAATGCATATCCTACATCTTACATCTATAACCTATAGTCTATAGTACATGCATGTACGAGTACTTATATTATTGTTTACGGTGTAAATATAAAACAGATAGATGCAGGGATATTTATAGGAAACTTGAATGTCCTTCGTCCTTCTATTCCTTTTCCAGTTCTTCTACGTCTTCTGCTTGTTTCTGGTTCCTGAGAGGAAAACAATGTGCAAGTTACATAAGTAGCTCATGTATCGTAGATGGTCGTATGTTGAACAGTGTTCATTTTACATTTTACATTGTGCATTGAGGATAGATTGTGTTGCGGACAGGTCTGCAGTCTGCAGAGTTTTACATGATATACCTCAATCTCACTCACCCCCTCGTTGACTAGTCAAAGTACCTCTAGACTCTAGTCTCTAGACCTATCTACCTCTCTACGTGCGTAGTGCGTACCTAGACAGACACAGTCATTTCATTTCACTTTTTCCAGGTGTATCCAGTATCCACCATGTACCATGTGCTGCAGTTTATTGGTGTAGTATATCTAATATCTATAAATGTGCATGCACGTTGTGAGCACTGACAGTGCACAGTGCATATAATATTTATGCATGAAGGTGGATGTGGATGTGGATGTAGTATGTACCACTACGAGTATAGTGTCTAATATACTAATAAATATCCAGTCTGTTTTTACCTCCCTTCCAGTCCTCAAGCTTGACGTGTTACGTAATGGCAATAGCTGCTCATTCGATCCGATTTTTTCTCGCCCCTGCTTCAATCGCCATGTCCCTCACGTTTTTAATAGTGTACAGTGTAAAGTGCATGCATTTCAGGTGTACACAGATTTCCAAATTGTGCATTGTATGGTACATGTGTACATGTATGCATATTGAGATTACCTAATGTAAATTCGTGCATATGTACACTGGAGAAAAAAAACTCCCCATCTTTCCCGTTTCCTCTACTCTTCTACTCCTCCAACACCAACTTGCTCATTTGTTCTCTCCCTATACAATTGGAAAATATTCATGTATGTAGGGCTTAGATACTATTATTTGCTGCACATGCACTTACGCACAATTCCATCCAGTTACACAACTACTATGCAATGAGGTAGATAGAAAGAGAGAGAGAGAGAGAAGAGTGGGGGATAGAGGTAAATATAGAGTATATATTTACACCTGGATATTATTATTGCATCCCTGGTTGTGTTTGCCTTTTAGCCCTTGCCTAGTTTTTTAACTTTATACTTTGTAGGTACATGTGTGTATGTGTATGTGTGTGAATTCCTGTGAGCTTGATCGAAAACTTACCTTACGTTCTACTAACTTGTAACTCTTTTCCATTCTTCTCTCTCTCTCTCTTCCTCTCTTCCTCTCCCACTGACTGACTGGTTTTGCTCTTTTTTACATCACAGCCATGTTATTCCATGTTGTGTTATTCCTTTTGCTTCTCCTCGTCTCATGGTATAATACATTATAATGATGCGATACAAAATACAAAATACCATTTCAAAAACACTCGTCCACCATCAACCATGAGCATAAACATAAGCACAAGCATAAGCATAAGTTTATTAGAATTAGAATACTAATACAAAGTTTGTATACAATGTAAAGAATAAACCTGTACTTATTATTCTTAGTAGTCTCATCTTCACACAAAGAAATGATACACTGGGAGAGAAGGTGAGATAGAGAAGAAAGAAACGTGTAAAAAATAAAATATTTGTTGCCATATATGGATGGAGAGACTTGAGTCTAAAATCTAGAGTCTCCAGTTTTGATTCTTGAGTGCACTTGCTTCTTTCTTGACTTGACTTGACTTGATTTGACTTGGCTTGGTTTGAATTGGCTTGACTGGAATTGGAAGGGTATAAAAAAGAAAACCAAGGGTCAGGCCATTAATTCAGCAATCTTATTTCATCATACACAGTGTACTCCACACATTACACATTACATACGGCATTTCCCCCTTTCTTCATGCATTCAAGATCCAGACATGATGTACAATGTGCATATGTTCACTGCTCATTCCCTTTATTCATTTCTAGGGTATCGTATGCGTACACATTTATGGATTATAAATGTAGACTGTGGACTGTAGACTGTGGACTGTAGATTGTTCATTGCTCATTTGTCCGGGTGACTTCTTGTTTATAACAATGGAACGACTATTACGAGAATGCACTTGCTAGGACACGGAGAAAAATCCTGTTGCCAAACAAACCAAACAGTAAAAGAGAATTTTGTACAAGGTAAAATGTACATATGGAAAAGGATGGAGAATGGAGAATGGAGAGGTCTGTACTTTGTACTTTTTACTTTTTACAACCAAGGAATGGAGGAGGGGTGGAGTGCCTACGCATTTTGTATTATGTATCTACATCGGTGGAAAAAGATCCTACACAATGCACTCTTCGTAAACTATACACTACACACTGTAGACTGTATACTATACACCTGCTGTCCAGAAGAGGTGAGAATCCTTTCCTTTTCCACATCTTGACGATCAGGATGACTATGAATGGTGAGTATTGAGTACCGAGTACTGCGCGCACCCCTTTGAACACACAACAGAGATACTTTCAAGGACACGTGAAGCATTGACATTTGACACTTTCATTAGGCTCTGCACTTTGAACTGTGCATTGTACATTATATCGTTTAGTGTAGGCACATTTATGTATATTACATGTAGAACAGAAAAAAGAGGACCATGTTTAAGCAGAAACTTTTAAACTTTAAACTACAAAAGATTTAAAATGAACAGACAAAACACATACATGCAGATGAAGTACGAAAAATTCCTGTGTAATGAATAATGAAGAGACATTATGAAAACTGCTTGTACACTTTCATCAATGTAGAATTTACATGGACTGAATTTACTTTAATTTGGAGCAAAATAAACATTGATGTATGCATTTCCATTTCCATATTCATATTCATATTCCTGTTTGTACTAAAAGTTGCCTTGAAAAGGCCACTGCTCTTGGGAAACTCAAGGAAACCAAAATAAATCTACTTAAAATGTACAAAAGCATACACAAATAATACATGTATACTAGTAATAGTAATATGATGTACAGTAAATAGGAATGTGGAATATGGAATATGCAAACACCCTCAATCTGAATCAGCAACTGTTCACAGCTGTACTAAATATCTAGCAATTACTGTCTGCTGTCTGCATTGCCAAGTTCTATACAATGAAACATGGACCATGGACAATGAGCAACCATAATAACAATAATGTGTTTTTGTCATATTCTTCAAAGCTCAAAGCTCAAAGCTCAAAGCTCAAAACCTGAGGGTCATTGACAAGAAATTTAAAATAAACAGTTCAACTTTGTCACTTGGCTTTTGGCAGCAAGGAAATACAATAACAAATAACACATAACAACCTCAGTAAATAGTCAAATCGTTGAGAATTTTGCGTGATGCGTTTAAAGTCTATGGCCTACAGTCTAAAGATCCAAATATCCCTTCAAAAATCAAAACAAGCCATAAAATAAAATACATTATTTAAATTAAAACAAACAAGAATTCGAAAAAAAACTTCAGATTCTTGTACTTTTTTTTACTGTTGTAGACATTCATATTATGTATATTTATTATTTTATATTATGTTATATTATATACATGATAACTTTGGCCTATAAAATAAACAAGAAATATTTACTTCCGAATTAGTTTAATAGCTACAGTGGTTTGGGTAAAGACGCACACTGTGCGTGTAGTGTAGAGCGGATAGTATAGAGTGTAGAATTTAGATGGTAAGATATATGTACGCAAATTCAAGCTCAAGCTCAAGGGAAGCAGCGTGTTGAGTAAAAGCTAAAACCGTGCGTTGTGCGTTGTACATTGAATGTTGTATGTGGTGTTGCGTTTTGTGTAGGAAGAAAAAGGATCAAGTTAAGACATTGCGTTGCCTTGCATTGCATTGCGTGTGCTTGCATATATTCTTGACCATACGTTCTCGCTTAACGTTGTTCTCAGCATAATCCACTCCGCTCTATTCCATTCCATTCCACAGACTATGTTGTTTACAAAACCCTTCAGGCTCTCTGTTCTCTTTCTTTCTTCTTTCTCTCTCTCTCTCTTTTTTGACTCTTGAGTTTTTTTGCAGCGAGGATAAATGCCAGTCCTAGTGCTACAAGTTTATAGGAGCAAACAAGTATATAAAAATTGGAGGGAGAGAGGGTGAAAAGTGAATTTGTACATGATCTGTATATATACATTATATTATATTATATTATATTATATTATACTGGTACGTGTATTGGTATGTACAGACTGTAGCGTGTAGAGATACAAGGAAACCCTTCATGAATGAGGAGGAATGAGAAATAACAAGAAGAATAGAGAGAGAAAGAGAGAGAGAGTCTTAAAAACTTGAATAACTTAGAACATGCACATATTTTTCAGTGTTCAGTGTTCAGACTATCCAACCAACCACCCGTTTGTCCGTGTATTTGTCCATGTTTAATGTATACTATATACACACTTGCACATTCAAAGTACGAGATAGATGATAGATAGATGAAAGATGATAGATATTAGATATGCATCTCAGGCTTGATTTTTATATTAATTTGCCTGTGCGTATGCATTGCGATTGCACAATGTACAATATACAATATAAAATGTACTTGGTATATATCCATCTCCATTTACGCACCCTGCCTTGACTTTGACTTACTAACGAAGAAGGAGTAAAAGAAGAACAAGCAGCATAGAGCATAGGTTTAATATGCTGGCCAGCGTGGAAAAAACCAAAGTTTAGACCACGAGAATTAAATACACAAACACATCCAAAGAGAGAGAGAGAAGAACCAAAAACCAAAGTGAACAGAGCAAATCACAGAAGAGAGTATGAAAAAATTAGGGAGAAAATTTTATAAACAGTCAGGAGGAGCTGAGGCAGACTTAATGTAGATTTTACATTGTACATTGTACATACTAAACATTGCATAAACATGCATGGTATGCATGTATGCATGTGTATGAGAAGCAGAAAGAGAGAAAGAAGCAATATGCTTGGCATCCAATGTGCATTGCATATTTGATATTGGATACTGGATTGCATGGTTAAGTATTAAATTTACTTTTGAGGATTATGCATATTGCATAGGATTTTACGTATCTATATAATGGTAGAACTGGCAATCCAAGTCAAGCCAAACCAAACCAAACCTCCTTATATCATTTCTAATGAATAGTGAATATTATGTAAAAAAAATGAGCAATACTCACACTCTCTCATATTTATATACATTCATTCTCCATTCTACACTCTCCATACTCCATACACAAAACATGCTGATGAATACAGACACACAAACAGACAGACACATAGAGAATGTGCGTTTAATGTGCATATGCGTAAATGCGTGTACATACTGAACATGTTAAAAATGCCATAATAAATGCAGATATTTCTATGTCCCTCCTTCTCTCTCTCTGTGGAACAAAGTCTGCATGTATATTTTATATTATTCACACTAAATACTAAACTACTTTACTCTCTGTTCCAATGCATACAACATTATTCTAAATAGTTACGATTCTTTCCCCTGATACAAACACCAAACATAAACTCGGATACACACATTTATATATTGTATGATATACAGTGTAGATTGTAGATTCATATACTCAATAACAACAATTTGACGACTCTGAACAAGGTTTATGCATGCTGTATTATAAGCTGTATACTTTACACGTATATTACTAAAGTGTACAATGTACAATGTATATTTATGTAATACCATTGACTCATTCTCTCTCTCTCTCTTTCTTTCTGTGGTAAAGTAATGATTAACTAGAGTTGATGAAGAGCCTTTTCTGTTTTCTGTCCCTGATAACACACAAGCACATTTACTGTATGCACTGGAATACTTAAAAAGCTAAATGAAACAGACGTAGGAGATACATCCATGCTCCATGCTCCATGCTCAATACAATGTACAAATACTGTGTGTTGTGTGCGTATGTGCGTATTTTTCACGCTCTACCATGCAGTGTTTAGTATAGGCTCAGCCATATTAAAAGAGAGAGAGAAGGAGAGAGGCGAGTGTGCATAAATTCAACAACAGAAACAACAACAACAAGTATCTGTATTTAAACATTTTCCCTCATCTATGTCATGTCTGCCTTCATCCTCTTTTCTAGTCTTCATCAACTTATTCTTCATCTTCGTCTTCTTGCTTTTCCTCTGTTCTTTGGGATGGATCGACAAGTGTACAATGTACAGTGTACATAGAATAGCATAGCATTGGAGCTACTCCAATGCTCCAATACTTCGAGTTATTTAGTCACTTTAAAGTCATTTAGTTAAGATTCCTCTCTCGTCTTATATAATATTACTTTTAGCTTGTAACCTGCAGAATATTCCATTTTTCACTTATCTATCTTTGCTCTCGTCTCTTGTTGAACATCCAAACATTCAAACATCCAAGCATACAAAGATCCAACATGTAGTACGAAGTATGATGTATGGAGCATGAAAAGTTTACATTGTATAATATATTATGTATTTATGTGCGCAATACTTTTTGTGTACCTACTACCTACTTTTACAGATGCTAGATTCTAGATTCCGTACAAAAGTGTACAAGACACAAGACACATGCACAAATTTGACTGGATAGATAAATGAATGGATGACTAAATAAATATTAGTAGATGAAGCGAGGCATGGATTTAAAGTTGGATTGTTGGACTTGGATTTGGATTTCAATTTGGATTTTGGCCTATAGGCATATAAAAAAAACTGCTACTGTAAGCTGTAAGCTGTACACTGTACACAGTACATTACATAAGTATACATAAGTATGTCAGAAATATACATAAGTGTATTTCTGGCATTCCTTCTGATGAATTGACTCGGTGACTTGTTTTGTGATAAAACTTTAACTGAAATTCAGAGGGAGAGAGACAGAGCATCTGTGTTGTTTTTCGGTCCATACTCAAAATACTCAAAACGTCATACTAATCGAGATTAGATGGTTCAAGGAAAGACTGAATGGATTCAAGTGGTTGGTTCATTCCAGAACTGGAGTGCAATCTGTGTGTACTGTACACTGTATGTCTACATAATAAATAGTAGGAGTGCGGTAATATGAACCTGCAACAAAAAGTTCCTGTTCCGTGATCATATCATATCAACTTGAACCATTACAAAATACAAAAATACAAAATTTGAAAGCAGCTATCACATCACATGATATACAAAATACAAAATACGTACAACGTACAAGACATATTATATTGCAGTCAATATTCAATATTGCGTGCAATCAGTACAGAGTACAAAAAAAATTAAAATCCTCCTTAAAATTAAACCCTCTACTTCTTTTTTACACTTTAGGCATAGAAAATGGAACATGGATAATCCGTCCTGGAAAAAAGTTACATTACCAACTAAATTATTATCATCAATTGTACAAAGTACAAAAAACAGCATAAAAAATTTGACCAAAAACCAAACCAAATGCATCAACTTTATTTGTTGGTCTAAAATTACAAATAGAATGTTAAATTTGAGATAGAAAACTACTCGATACTCAACATTCGACATTCGACGCTCAATAATACGGTGTACATAAGAAATAATTTTATGCGTCTCAAAAATCTAAAACAAATAGATAATTTGAACCTTTTTTTTACACCGTACCTGTCAACAAAGAGCCAAGCATCAATCAAGATTCAATTTTTCCACAACTTTTCCTTTTCGCTAATATTAACTGAGGTAGATACAAAATACACAATACACAATGTGCAATACACGGACGCACAAACTCCATTACTCATTACTCATTACATTGCATTTTTGTTTGCATATAAGATATCTTATGTCACGCAATCAATAGGAAAAAAACAAACAGCAAGATCCATAAAAATGGGAGTAGCAAATTTTAACAGCATTAATTTGCTCATTTTACATAAGCATTGAGCATCTGACATTGTACGCTGTACACTGTACAGTGTACAAAATATACAACATACAAGTACTGTTCCTGAATGCTGAGTGCACAGGAAGAGAAGCACAGTACATCACATTTTCACTACATGTCCTTATTATTATTTATTCTTTATACCGGCATGGAACAAGAGATATGAGATTTATGACAGCATGGCTACTTCTCCTGCATTCTGTCTTCTGTACAGAATTCACTATATTTATATTGTACATACTGTGCTATGCATAATAAACAGCACAACTCAACTCAACTCAACACAGTAGAACAGAGAGCAACATAGTATTAAATACGGCAAAGAGAATATTGGATGATATTTATCGACTAGTGTGTCACTATCATATTTGCTCAAAGTCACCCTCAAATACAAATATTATTTAGTCATGTACAGAACATTGTACATTTTATTTTATCTACCTTCTATAAAATCCGTATCCGGTGGCGTCATTGCGTCCGTCCTGTTCTAGCTTTAATAGCCATTACTCTGGCTAAGAGAAATAGCCATTACTCTGGCTAAAAGAAATGGCTATTACTCTGGCTAAAAGAAATGGCTATTACTCTGGCTAAGAGAAATAGCCATTACTCTGGCTAAGAAAAATAGCCATTACTCTGGATAAGAAAAATAGCCATTACTCTGGCTAAGAAAAATAGCCATTACTCTGGCTAAGAGAAATAGCCATTACTCTGGCTAAGAAAAATAGCCATTACTCTGGCTAAGAAAAATAGCCATTATTCGCGTAGTATTGTTTTGTCGTAGATCCGTGTAATGCTTATTTCTCCTAGAATTAGAGGGACCCCAACACATGGGGTTTTATTATAGGTTAGATAATATATTAGTTGCAAACACGTTAGCATTTACAAAATGATATTGTTTTATTTTCTAGCTCAACCGAATTTCTTGACGAGATTTTACCCAAATGCTACTACGCCGACAAAGACTTTATTGCCCTAGAAAATTTAGTCAAGAGAGGTTTTATAATGAAAGACAAGAAAGTAACTCACACCTTTCTGCGAGCAAGGTTGGTTTTTCTCAAAACATTTTATCGTTGTATGTTGTATCTATTATGATTTGTGATTGAACTCAAGATTCAAGGGATTAACTTGTATAAAAAACAATGTAAATTCTGGAATCAAATGTAATAAACAATGAATATTTATAAGACAATTTTGAAAAATACCTAGGAAAGTCATGGAACAACTGGCGAAATTTCATTCCGTTTCCTATTGTCTTTTGAAAGAAAAGACGATTGAAAAAGTTCTTGAAAAACACCCCTATTTAGATACAAATCATCTGTGGTCCCCAGCAGGCGACGCTTTACAGGGTCCATGGATCCACGCCCTACTTGAACCAACTTTTGCCGTTTTAAAGGTGATTTATGTTTTGTAACTTATAACATTCACTATGCTTTGATTTTTGATCTATGACATGGTATTCAATACAAGTACAGTATATTGTGTATTTAATACACTCTGCAGTTGCAGAGTTTCTTAGAAAATTTGATGTAACCTGAAAATTTTCATAGGACAATCCAATTCCTGGTTCTGAGAAAGTTATTGAATACCTAAACAAAAAGAAAATTCCTCCAGGTCCATATTTTCAACTTTGTCCCACCTTCGAACTCAAGAATGAGTCTTGTGCCAACGTATTATGTCATGGCGACTTGTGGTGAGTGGCAATTTTCTGAGTTTTATTTTGCGATTATACAGCTTTTATACTTGTTTAGAGTTTCGAGTTTTGACAAATGTATACATACATGATTGTCCTGTTTGTAGGAGTGCCAACATGTTGTTCAAAGACAATGAGGAAACTGGAGAAATAGACAAATGCATGTTCATCGACCTTCAAGTACGTTTAATATTTTGACTAAAAGCATTTCAAATTTTGTGCTCTTCTATAAAAATATCCAAGATAACTGTACATTTAATATGTAAATTCTGAAAACCTTGACAGACTATTCACATTGGATCACCAGTCTTAGATCATCAGTTCTACATGCATCTTGCCGTGTTTGATCCGCTCCGTGCAGAATGCTGGAAAAAGCTATTACGGGTCTACTACGACAATTTTAAAACTAACGTGGAAAAACTTGGACATCAAATTGACTTTTCATTTGAAACCATGGTGAATGAGTATCGTCAGAAATGTGAATCCGGCTTCATGTTTTCACTCTATTTGATTTTTGGCTGGGAGTGCTTGGATAAGCTTGGAGATTTGGACAAAGTTGAAGGCAGTGTCATTGACCACATTTCAAACGTCATCAAGGAACACGGAATGAAGTCTGCGGCTACCAAAGGACTTGAGGTGTCTAAACAGATTGTCAAGCAATTCGAGGATTATCAAAAAATCATTAATGAACGTGATTGATGATGGGTGATATAGGAAATTAATCACAATTGTTATTGGTGCACTCTAGAGTCTAAAGCCAATCAGGGGAGAAATTTCATGGAAAAGTAATGAAATAAAGAGTATTTTTTTGTGTTTGATTCAAAGCCTTTGTAACAAAGCAAATTAAAGGTGTAGTATCAAAACAATTTGTAATAATTTTGTGATAAAAGAAAAAATGATTAAAACATTTCGTTCTTCTTCTTTTTGTGTGTTTTTCAGTCTAAATTTTCATTTAATCATATTTCATACATTACAATTTATAACTCACGTATTGCTTAATTTTATGCACACACTCATATATATGCAAACACCGGGACAGAGAACATAGAACAATTGACAAATGTATGGTACATGTCACTGCTCTGTTTTCTCGTTTTGATTTGGCGAATGAAATAGAGACATCCCATTGCAGAGACAAAAAGACAAAACAAGTTTACTACTTTTATTTATTCAAACAGCTCATGTAATTACTTTCAATTTTCAATTTTAACTCACATTAAAGTGTTAAAAGCTTGTTATTTTTATGGTTGTGTGACATGGGGATGTCACTCTTCGTGTTTTGCATTGCCGATGAGATTCAACACTCAACAGATTTTTGCAAGCCTCAATATTTACATTATACATACAAGAAGAAAGAGCTTGTGACACAGAAGTTATCGATTATTGTACGAGTGATATTTTCTTTCTCTGGCTACTTTGAAACTTTTAAAAATAAAGTTCCATATTGATATTTAGTGAATGAAATAAATGATTTTTCAAACATTTACCTCCGGCAGTATTAAAAATAATAAAGTTTATAATTTTTTAAGTTTTCTCTTCTGGTTTCTGATCTACATTACGTACTTCCGTCCTTTGGGAAAGAGAGAAATCTAGGAGGAACATGCAAAAAAAATTGGAAATGTCATCCGTGGACACAAATGATCAAGAATCAAGAGAAACTTGAATAAGGTGTAAACAATGGTCATGCAATTCTAAAATTTCCATTGTAATCGTTGTAGTTTGTTAAAGCTCAACTACAAAGCCGGTAAAAAATAAAAACTATACACGACATGCACAGAAGCAAAGGGCGAAAACAGATAATAAAAGTTATGGGCAGACGTCAGTTGTTAATGTTATACAAAACATCTCATTTAATATTTAGGCTTCACTGCACGTTCGATTGGAAATTTCGTACACCAAATATTTAATAATATTATAGGTAGAGACAATACTTTTACTGCTGAATTTCTGTGCATATTTGTTTGTGTACATTAGAGGGACTTAAATTTACATGTTTTGAGAAAATTTAAGTCAGGACCCCGTCATGTTGTTCCTTTTGATGTAAAAAA
>JAQGBH010000775.1:0-42717 GCA_034698265.1 Sminthurinus aureus
ACACTCATGGAGCAACGTAACAGTAGATTTAAAAAACTCAAAGAAAATTAAATATAAATTCGTTTTTGAACCGCGAATCAGCAAACGCACCGCGGGTCAAGTCGCGCAAAGCGCGTGCTTGTTTACATAATATTTATTTTAAAAAATGAAAAAAGTACCAGCAAAGAAGAACTGTCAAAGGTCTGGGTTCATTTTTCTTACTCAGGCCAGGGTCTACCTGAATTTGAAATGGATTTGTTGGACTCATTCTTATCTCCTTGTTGGAGGCTGTGACGAGTTCAAGGCTTTTTGTGATCGTCTTTGTTGTCAATGATCTATTAGGCGGTTGACTTGGAGAGACACTTTGAAAGACCATTAACGGAGTCAAAGCCTATGAAATATGGAACATGGAACAATTAATTAATTTATACAGTAAATTTTTTTCATGATTAGGAAAATTCTATGTATAACCGATAAATGTTTATTTCTTAGTCTTACCGTTCTGAATGGATTGGCTTTAAGCATTTTCCCTGCTTTCGGCAAGAGTAATCTTATTTTGTCGGCCAAAATCATCTTGGCTGGATTTATTTACTTAGTTTTTTATACTTCCCTGTAAAAATAATTCAATAAAGTTTTGAACCATCATAAAAAGGTTTGTTGTAGCATTTGTAAAACTTCTTTTTGTACATCACGAATCAAGAATCAAGAGTGACCTAAATTATTTAGCTAATAATTCATTAAATAGGCATCAAAAATACTTATTTTCAAAAACTTGACCAACACTCCAGTTCTTAGTGCCTTTACGAACAAATGACAGTTGGTATACTTAGTAAACTTGGCTTAGAATTTTGAATTGCTAGATTCTATAATTTTATAGACGCTTAATTGTTAAGAACTGTAGACTAATACTATGATGTGCCCACAGTCCACACTCCACACTGTCTAATATAATCTAATATCTAATGTCACAGCTCGCAGCTACGGTTTAAAGTTTACAGTAATGAGAATATACTTGACACTTTGTACAGAATTAATCCAACATTTAGATACTCTCACTACTCTAAAAAAAGTAGTAAGAAACAACGGAAAGTGTTACTCGTTAGCTCCTAATACTAGATACTACTAAAACTAAACTAATAATTTAAAAAAGTACCATTTACCTTTGAGCTTTGAGCCTTTACCTTTTTCAGGTCACACAAAAATCCTTCATCAACTTTGAAAGAAGGAAGGACTTTGCACCAAAATTTGAACTTTGTTGCTTTCGTGTACAATATTATGTCTGCGTTATCTACAATATGTGTAAATGTTGGATATACAGTGTTCAGTCAGGGTATAGGCTATTGTACTTTTTGCCTTTTGCTAGAAGAGCTAGAAACTAGTCATACGATACATAATACATAATACATATGTTCATCATATGATGAACTCTACAGTCTACAGTATATATTTACAGAGAATGAGAAACAGAAGAATAGATAAACTTTTCTCTATATTTTATAGTGTTCTATAGATCATAGATATGCAATGTATCTATGTACTTAATAAGTAATAAGTAAATTTGGATAAAGTGGCGTGAGAGACCTTAATATTACACTAATACTACAAAACAGCAAAAACGAGTCTACTGTCTACTTTCCACTATTCTGTATTCAATTTAAAACAGAAAATATCTATGTGGCAAATAGCTGTCCAATGTGTACTGCTGAATGTATTTAGACAATGTGTCTATGCATGTATAATGTATAATATCCTCAATCCTCAGTGCTGGACAGCCAGAATAAAGAATAAAATAATGAATAATAAAGTCTAGTAGTAAATATGACGTATTTGAGTGGAATAGTTTAATATTCAGTAATAAAAATGAAACGGAACGTATATAGCGTATAGTAGACAGTAGATAGTAGAACAATGGCTATCAAAAAAATAGGAACATGAATATGAAAACGCACGCTGAAATTATTGTGAGTTTCCGTTCAGCACATCAAAAATGGATACATACAACGAATTACAAATATCGAGTACTTCATAATACAGAGAATTCAGTGAACAGTAAAGATATTATGCATGATGAATGATGATAGCTTTATTTATATTATAAAAGGACAAAACAATGTAAAACGGAGTACATAATAAATAATAATCATAATATGATTTGTGATTTGTGATATACTTTGTGCACAAAATGTGCTGATAATTGGTTCATTAATCCTGAATCTGATACTGAAGAAGTATTGACTATGATACATAGGAATGTACGGAAAAAGGGACATAATTAGGGGAGCATAGACATAGCTACTTTGGACTTTCGTTTACCTTTTACACCTTGAAAGAAAATAAACCGATAACTGCTCAATCAAAAATCAAAGTAGTCGTTGTGAATGCATAGAAACTGAAATTGATAGGCAACTGAAAAGAAGTACAAAAGGTCGAAAAAAACACTCTGAAGTCTGGAGTTAACCAACAAATAAAATACATAATATTTGGTCGAATTTTCACAACTAGTGGCAATAAAGTTTTTTAATTAGTAAACAGTTTGACAGTTTCAATAATCAGTAAAGATTGGCTTTTGTAGTAAATAATCTTGAACTTGAAAATTTAAAGCGAATGTTTTGGCTTTATGCCTTTGCATTTTTTACAGAACGGCATTCATTATCAAACCAAACTAATGCTTAATTACTAATTAAAAGCACATTATACTTTGTAAATGGGTACTGGATACTCGATATTCGATACTTGATATAATCTAATGGTCTAGGGAAACAGTAAAAGTTTTTCTTGTACTTATTGAGCATAAACTACATATACATATAAAACGCAAAACGCACTGTAGGCTGTAGATTATGTAATCCCCATTCCACGTTCAGATTTTATGTTTGCTGTACGCACGCACATCACACATCAACATCACACATATTATTCACATGTTTATTACACAGACCATTTTATTAACTAGTTGTGCTTTGTCTTCGTTGTTCGTCTAAGCTCTAAGCCTGACATCAAGTCTTCAAAAGGTTCAACTAAAATGAACACAAGTACACACGCAAAGACCACAGAGGACATGAACTCTACGTATTCAAAGAAAAAAGTACGAGTACATATTCTACATAGACTGTACGTTATGTGCTTTATTTTGCTTTGTGTTACTTCCATTGAAAATTCAAACTGTTCACTGAATACTGAATTCAACTGAATCACATTCTGATTCATCCCTTTGAAAACTTTTCAGTTGCACATTAAGTATTTTGAACTTTGAAAGAAGCATAATCATTTACTTGACGCTTGAACTTTGAGATGGTATTTTAATCTACAGTTTTTGTAGCTTTTTAGTAATCAAGAATTAAAGGGCTTAAAGCTTAAATGCAAAGTGACTGAGAATGATAAAAACATCTATTATCGTTTATTTTAAAGGTTCCAGTGGGAGCTTCAACAATGTGCTAACCTCATGGATCCTGATGGAGCTCAAAGCTCAAAGCATTTGATATTGGATATATATGTACATATCTATCTAGTGCACATCAGCCTTTGTAGAATAAGCACACAGGAACTTAGGAACAGCTAGAGCTCGAATCGCTCCCCTCTTTGACTCCGAATGTGTAACATTTGATATAGGATACATAATGCTACATAATACATGATGCATATAACTGTACTACATGTCTTTGATCACTAATGTTTGTTTATAGCCTGTGTACTATACTGTATACTGTCCTGCGTTCCCAAAATACATTTATTTTTCGAGGGAAAATCAAATCATTCAGGCAGAATTTTGATAAAATTCCTCTGGTTTATATCAAAGTTTTTGATTTAAAACTCAATTCTTTACTCTTGTCACTTGTATCTTGCCATGTTTTGTCGTTTTGTCGGACGATTAAATTCACACCGCATTCCATACTAATATTACTGGCAACCACGACAGACAAAATCAACAAGAGTGACGAGAGACAATTAATTAACTCGAAAAAAATCCATTTGTTTATCCTGTCTGTATTGTATTTGTTGGTGTTGGTTTTTGGTGTCATCAGTGATCAGTGATTCAAGATTCAATTACAAGTACAAGTACATACACAAACATGTAAATATCTACAATTTACACCATAGAAAGAAGAAAGAAGCGAAGACTGTTTACACTTTACAGGTATTTTTTCATAGCCCACTTGTGGAGATGAAAAAGAATACTTTGTAATTTTGACAAGTGACAACAAACAATAGACAATTGCAAAAAAATCAGCAGTTCCTCTTCCTACTTTTGCAAAAAAAAATTGCACCTTTCTTTGCAACAAATTCTGCACATCAATTTACCATATTTACTGACTAGTTTCCAGTGTTTATATTTTGCATTCTACCGTAGAAATCCCTTCATCCATCATCATCATCATCATTCAAAGAGCAAAAAACCGGAAAATGAACAAGTAGAATACAGTAGTCGTGGGAAAAAAGGAGCATGATAAAAGTCAAGCAAACGTACATATGTATTTAAATAGAATCCATCAGTATTGTTTATTATCATTATCCATTACCATTATTTTATGGTATTGATAAAAAAAAACTAATGTGATTTAAAGCTCAAGTCATCTTACACAGTTCATTGATAATTCATGAGTAGTGCAAATATCCAGAATCCAGAAGTGTGCTTCTATAATATACAAATTTAGTCACGTTGCAACATTCAGTACAATGGAACACAATACACATACTTTACAAACTAAAGACTCTAGACTGTATGTATAGTATGTAGATTGTAGACAATAATAAAAACACGGAATACGGAATTAGGATAATTAGACGACTACTTGAAGCTACTTTTGGTTGGTTGATGTAACGTGTGTAGTGTGTAGCAACTTTTAATTGAATTATTTTGTGTACATAAATACAATCTACAATCTACACAATATATTATATTGTTTAGTGTACAGTAAAATAAAACAAAATTCGCGGAAGGAATGGATGTTTACATTCAATTTCGAGACGATGGATAGCCGGCTTTGTATCGGGAGTATTGTTAGGCTCCTTTTTTACCATTTACCTTCAGACTTATTTGTCAGCTAAAGGTCAGGAACAGTCTTTATATTAACTATACTATTATATACTATATACACAAGCATAATATGTATATTATAATGCATGTACAAATACCCCATGACAATTCTACATTGTCTACAAGGTGACAGTATTATTATTACTCGTAGTAGTTGTAGTAGTTGTAGGAGTAGAAACGTGCTCAATCCTGTATTATATAGATAAACCGTGATTAGTGATTACTATACTTTGTACTTTACACTCATGCATGCATGTAACATTTCCCTTTTGTATGTACTTTATATGTAAGCATATGTACAAAACACAAAATGCGCGTGGTGTTGGTGTGTAAGTTAGTTATGAATTGTATACTGTATAGTATGTACTTTAATGCACTTACGTCTTACGTTTTACATTGTTAGCTCGTCTGGTGAGACTAGAGACTGGGGACTAGGTTAATGTTAAATGTATTAAACAAGTGCTGAGCCGAACAGAGTTTTATATCGCTGTACACTGTACATTGTGCAGTGTACAAAGTACACTTCATTCTAAATTCTACTTCCATAATATACAATAATATACAATCTAAACTCTAGACATTTTCCATTATTTTTTAAGTCTGCTAAACAATTCAAGTTCAATTCAAAATGATCTTGACTTTGACTTGTGAGTTCAGTCAGCAGAACACATGTAAATGCGTGTAGTGTGTAGTATGTATAATACAAAAGATAATGGATGCTTACCTTCATACACACATCTAAAATCTAGATACTAGAGATGTGTACATTAGACATTAGGCAATAGGTATGAAATTTTAATTGCTCATTGCACATACAAATTGTATGATACAATATACAATACACACAACACACAACACAGATGCTTAGAAAAACATATAGACCCATCAACCATCTTATTACATCTTAGGTGTTGAATACGTGTAAATATGTAAATTACTGGTACACAATACACAAGTCTACCTCTGATGTATTGTGTATTGCATATTTTGTACCGTGTTATTACAACCGGATAATAGAATATTCATTAAATAGACAAGATTCATCATGTAAATATCAGCATCAACATCAGCAGCATAATTAATGCTACTTTGTCTTACGTCTCTGTCTCTGTCAAGAAACAAATCCTGCCTTGTATTTCCTGCCTCCCTCAATTTTTTGCATGCTTATTTGTTTATTTATTTACTTGTTTTCCTGTGTCGTCTTACTCCTCATTCCTAACGCCTCTGATAGGCAGACTCCATCATTTCAGTTTTTTATTTTAACTTCACTTCCGTTCTTTAGCAAGAAAGAGAGAGATGAAAAAAAGATGTCGATAATTTTTGTAAGTTCCCATTTCCTACTGCATTTCTTTTGAAGATGATTTCCTCACATTTTATCACCGTCTAGATCTAAATTTTGAATCTGCTTTGGATTTTGGAACTAGATCAAAAGTCTACGAAAACTATAGAGAATGAAATAAAAGTCATAATTAGAAAATAGATGTTAAACGTTAATAAATTCAAAACGTAGGTGAAAAGCTAAGTTTTAAAGACAGGATGAATTTTATAAGTATTTTTGGTTTCGAGTTTTTGGAAGCATTTCTTTTCTTAGTTCTTTTACATTATACTCTGTACTGTACTTTGAGCTTTGAGCTGAACTGTGAAATGTGCAATGCGTTTTATGTAGTTTAGAATTTAGATCTTATTATTTTGGGAATAAAAAGGAGAGTGTGAGTGTATACAAAGTACAAATGCAAGAAACTTCCATGACCTAGAGACTTGAGACTAGAGACTGGAGAGGATTTAACGTGGGAATTTGAGATCACCACAAGAAAATTTCATTTTATTCCCTTCCTAGTATTACTTTTTACTTTCCTTCTTCAGCTGGAATCTAGAATCTGGAATGAACGTCAGACGCCTGAAATTTATTTAAAGTCCAATGACAAAAGCAACCTATTACTTTTCAATTTTCAATGTACACAAATAACAAACACACTGAAAATTGAACCTCGTGCAATGACAGCTTTTTTCGTAGTTTGTATTTATATACATTTTCTATGTACATAATGTATAACGTAATACATAATATAGGGTGTAATGTGTATTAATGATACAGACTCTAAAATTGAAAAGTGTTCATTATTCCATGTAAGTGTAGGCTATTTTATGTTCCTCTTCATGCTCACTTCATGTTCAGTTCAATTTTGAGATCCAAGATTTAAGAATCGGACCGACCCGACGACCAACGACCGACGACTGATCGGTGATCATAGCACACCGTATATCGTACAAAGTAGAGTTTTTAAGGAGAAAAGAGGAAAAATCAAAGCAAATGGGTATTTGTCATATTATCACTGTAAACTCAATTCTCCATGTACAATACAAAATACAAACCGAACCACACCAAACCAAGCCAAGCCAAGGACCAAACAATACAACGATATACAATGTACAATACACAATACATAATAGAAAGATTACAAAATGAAAAAAAAATGTACAATGCATGACATTTTTGCTCTGTTTTGTGTGTGCTGTGTTATGAGTTGCACTTTGAGGATACTTTACCATTTACCATTTTACTCCATTCTCCATTGTCCATTGTCATTATATATTTAGAAGGTACCTGCGTCTCTAGTCTGTACTTTATAGTAAATATAGTGAATAAGATATAGAATATAGAATGTAGAATCGCTATATATTTTGTAGGAAGAAAGATGGAAGAAATTGAGTGGTCGTGATGGGAAGGAACCTTGGACATTAAATGCACTTTTTGTTACATTTTTATATCTGAACTGTCTTTAAAAACTGCCGAGTTTTACCTTCACCTTCTTCCCTCGTTTTCGTCTTGGTCTTTACAGGTTACAGGTATTCTCAGCCATCTCAGTCATTTCATTTCAGTTTAGTTCTGTTCAGAGGTTCAGACTTTTGTATTTCCTTTAAAGGTAATATAGAAACAGAACTTGGGTTGTCTTTGTCCCCGTCCTCAACGTTTTCGTTTTTCCTCTTTCGTCGTTTGTCATTATGCATTATACTTTATACTTTATACAAGTACATACATAGAAACTAGAAATGATGATAAAAATGTAAAGGGTCTTTGGTCTTTCAGCGGTTACCTCTGACTGAGGTTCCATGTTCCATGTGAGTTGTGACTCAGATCAGTTCAGAGTTCAGACTCGTACGAAAAAAAAGAAGAAACCTGGTCAAAACCACAAAAATCAAAGAAATGCCATTCTAGATTCTAGATTCTAGAATTCCAAATCCATAGACCTTCGACAACCGTATGAAGCAAACTACCTCAAAATAACAATGGACAGAGAACAAACTCTAAACTCTAGACTCTAGACTCTACACCTTGATCTCGATCTTCAAGTGTAATTTACACTGTTCAATTCTTCCTCTTTCACCTTTCAAGCACCCTATAATAGATATAATATCCCTAAAACTTTGAGCCTACTTCATTCTTGACAATAAAAATTTTACAATCCACTCCATTACCTACAACTTATTACTATTATTACTGCGGCTTATCAATTTAACTATGTATTCAACTAAATGAATTGCTGAAGTGAGCCGTGCTCCATACTCCATACTCCGTGCCAGAATCTATGAGAAAGGTATACACGTGTAAATTGGGTAGTACGTGAGCTTTTTAGATTCATTTACGTAGCTATGGTTACTAGTTACATCAACCAGATAAGTAATGCTACCACATAGATTTTTATTCAATCATGGGAAATTGTGTTACATAAAATGTACATGAAAGACAAAATCCGCCATAACCTAAGAAAACGCAGTGAAAATAAAAAAACCTGGAGTTTTGACTCATTTCCGTCCTTAAATTGACTGGTAACTTGTAATTAGATTAGATTTGTGTTCCATCGCTTACCCTCAATCATTCATAATTAATTATTAAACCCCATTTGCTCACAAATCACTTTGTACTTGCAATAGTATTTCGTGCCATCCAAAATCCAAACTTTAATGGGAGGAAATAAACGATTCGGAAGCAAATCATACAATTATAACCATGTTTCAAAATTCAAAACCAAAATCAAAGTTCAATAAATACCTTTAAAATTTTCTTGACAAACCTGGCAACGTTTAAGCTTGCTATTAAATGATTAAACGTGGACTTGCAGGAATAAGGAATGAGGAAGCGTTCAATTAGGGACGTAATTTTTATGTTTTATGTTTTGTGCCATGTCTTTCTGGAAGCACTTGAAAATCGAAAATCAAAAACGTATGCTGAGGTGAGAGTGAACAGAGGGAATAAATTAGTGATTAGTGAGTAGTGAGATTTTTATGATTTGAAAAAAAGGAAAGGCGGAAGACGTCATAAATTTTCAAATGTTTATATTTAGCTTTAAACATGCAAGTAAAATGTAGAATGTAGAATTTAGAATCTCGATAGTTAAAGATAAAACACATAAAGAGTCGTATGTTTTATCCCATTCTAAAAAACTAAGTCCTTGTATTACAAATTAGAGGCACTAAAATAGCAATAATTCCATAAAGGAGACACTCAGCAGTAAATGTGTAAAAAAAACAGCATTGAAAAAAAAATAACACTTGAATTTGAATACATTGAATATTTTTCTAATTCTTTTCCTCCTCTTATTTTTCGTCTACAGTCGAGAGTCTAGAATTATAAATCTAGAATCTAGAATCTAGAGTCTTGAGATTGAATAGCAAATTTTGCAACTCATGAATTTTTTTTATTAAAAATCAAAATGTTTTTCCTCTGGTCTCTAGTCTGTAAAGATATAAGTACATGTTGTACATTGTACATACAAATCAAGCCATATCAAATACTAATTAAGTAATGCAATGTGTGTATTTAATATGGTGCTGTCAGTCACTGGTGAGTTATGAATCAAGTTTTTTTTACCAATGTACAAGTGTCTGGATTCTGGAAGTTGGCATACAAAAGAGCTTGTGTATATTTAATTTAGGTTTGTCCGCTGAATGAATTCTGTTTTCCTCATGTGTTCAAAATTCAAAACATACATTTTTCTTATTGTGTTTTGTGTTTCGACTTTTAATATTCCATTGAATACAATAAGTAACGATGTACTCGGTTTTTAGTGTCTCTAGTCTGTAGTCTGTAGGACACGAGAATTGTTTAGAATCAAGATTCTTCAAGTACTCGAGACTCCAAAATCTAGAATCCAGAATCCAGAATCCAGCACCGTGTTATTACTGACACATCTATTAGTGGGTTAGCAAACTTCAGAATGAAATACCAGAAAATACAAGATCAAGGCGCATTTCGCATTCTAAAAATAATTATGAGTATTTGAAGAAATCGACCCTCAAAAATATCAAATATTGGAGTTTGGAGTAGATATTTGCATGAGTAAGTTCTTCCGATTTTAGCGTAAAAAATTCCAAAGTTGGAATAATTCACGGCTTACAAGTTATAACGTACATATAGAATGTAGACCAAACATCAGAAAATTCAGAAATCATAAGGTGAATCCAAGTGGTACATGAAAGGAACACGAAACATCAAATATCAAGTCAAAAGTGAGTAATATGATATGGAAAATGAAAAGGAGGAAAACTGGAAACTGGAAATATCAAGTGAGTGATAAATGATAAATGATAAGTAATGTACATAATATGTATGTTGAAGGGAAGTTGTTGTTTCATGCATAATAGATAGTATTACTTATTACTTACTACTTACTACTGCAATGTATGATGTATGATGTATGATGTGTGCAATGCATGAATCAAGTGTTTCAAGTTTCATGTCAAAATCTTGGTCGTATTATTCCGTTTTTGTGCCTTCTTGTTCTTGTTCCAGCAACAATAGGATATTATAATATTATGTGGAGTGTGATGCATGATGTTAGATGTTTCATGTATCTTGTATCGTGTACAATATGCTTTTTGTACGGATTATATTTTTACAGTGTATTTTTTACACGTAAAGCTGCCGTTTCAAAGTTTCGAAGCTTCAAAGCTTCGAAGAAGACAAGAGACCAGTGAAGTGCATGGTTAAACTAGGAATTAAGAATGATGATGATGATGACGATGACACCTAAAGAAAAAGCCGAAGGTCACAGATACACACACATACATTATACATTATAGGTATAGATGAGATAAAGGAACAAAGCGGATGTGAGTTGTACAGAACTATATTCTGCTGTATTCAGTATTGTACATTGTATTTTGTACATTATGAGTCGTAGGAGTTGCAAGTGCTTTGTATAATGCGTATTGTAAATTATATCATATAGCTGGTTGTCGTTTGTACGAAATGGGAAACAAAGCACATGAGCTTATGATATTTTCTCAACTCTTTTTTCTGCATCATCTTCTGTTCTATTCACTGTTCAGTGTTCAAGAAATAATATAATATGCCTACCTGTATCTAGTATCTACATATAACATACTACACATCGACACGAGATACATCCGTCACATTGTTACATATTACAAATTACGCCTATTAGAACGTCTTCTGCGTCTTACTAAACTAGATACTTGATACTAGATACTAGAGTGGAGTGGTGTAGTGTGGAATATGGAGTATAGAGTACAGAGTATAGACCATTGTGTATAAATAGATTCCTAGTTCGTAGTTTGTCCAAGAAAAAAAACATGATAGTTGAAAAATCAAATGTAAACTCACTTTTCATCTTGAACATTGTACATATTTATACTTTCCTGTTTTCAATCATCAACATAATGAATAATGAAACTCAATGTGTGTACAATGTGTATTCTACATTGTGCATATTTATGTATTTTTTTATATAATATTATTTTTAGTTTTACACATACATTACTATAAAAAATCCAGTCTCGAGTCTTCTTCAGTTTTTGCTACGTCCTCCTTTTCCTTGTCTTTCTACCTTATGCAACAAATTATTAAAATAACACTTGCACATTGTTCACTATCCATTGTCCATTATCCATTGTGTTTGCATTCGGCATTCGGCTCAACACTTAAAAATCAAAATGTATATGCCAAGTCATTGTAAATTTTCTCTCGATTATTTTGCATCAAGTGTCGAATCACAATTTTCCCTGACAAAAATAGAATCTCAGTGAGCAGAATTTTATAAAAGAGATACTCCAGATTCCAGACTAGAGACTTTTCACATGCACAAAAAATAAAACATTTCACATTCATATTTCATATTATTTACAATTTTCACAAGGAAATACTGTGCACCACAAAGTCATTAGGGATGAGGAATGAGGATAAAAGAGAAGAGTGTTGAAAATTGAAATGGAAAAAATACAGATACAAAACGATGCAATAAATGCATACAGTTTACATGGGACAAAAACATGGAGCAAAAAGAAAACAGAAACGTGAAAACTGAAAAAGTCAATGGGAAACATGAGACATGAAACTTGAAGGAAAACGAAGAGGGATGAAGCTAAAAAGTAAAAACATTACGTTGTTCCTCCTTGGGTTCTAAGTTCTAATATCATGTACATACAGTGAACATTGCACAATGTACAATTCACTCTAATCCTAATTATTTGTGCACATATCTAGGATCTAGGTGTTGTTGTTGTTATTGTCAATTGTTGGAACTACTTAATACTTGAGTGTACGTTACACATAATATTTCGTTGGCAGTTGAAACGTTGAAAGGTGGTTCCTTCTTATTGTTAGACATTATGCATAATGCACATTTTACATGATATCTCTGTTCTGTGTTTCATTCTGTTATTTGTTTGAATGTGTATTCCCGGTTAGTTGGTTTTTTGATGAAGGATGAAGAACGAAGACGGGAAGGGTGGATGTTGCTTTGGATGTGGATGTGGATTTGAATGTATCAAGAATCAAGAATCAAGATGATGGTCTGGTGCACGTTGGCTGTTTGCTGTTTGTTGTATTCTAGATTCTAAATTCTAAATTTTAGGTGTTTTAAATTTTATACTTGAAGAATCAAGCCAAAACTTCTACATTACTCTACCCTCTTCTTCTTCTTCCCTTCTTCAATATGGAAAAGTATAACATGTAACATGTAAGGTTGTGTCATAAGTCAAAAGAAGAGAATGGAGAAGAAATGAGAGGAGGAAAAAGAGAGGAAGAGACTGTTTTTTTGGAGGATGTTGATGGTTTCACTTGGCTGCCATTGTGTCATTGTGTTTCAATTTCAATGCAGTCTGAGCTCTCAAGTTTTGAGGCTCTGAAGCTCTGAATTTCTGACTGTTGACTGTGACTTACTCAGGTAAATCTTCCGTCTGCCTTTTTTTCCTTACAGACCACATGCATAAATACTAAACATATAGACGAAACTGTAGCATGCATATACTTTTGTACTGTGTATTAGATATGTATTATATATTTATAATGTAGTATATGCACGATTCACAATTACACATTTATACGTGCACTACTGATCTTCTTCTCTCCATCTCGGCATTGGCATAGTCAATAGTCATAGTGTAGACAGTAGACAGCAGACAGTATATAAGCAGTATACAAAAACTATTAACAATTTTGTCATCTCTCTCTCTCTCATCAGCAATCAAGAATCATGAGTTGTGTGCAAAGGAAATGTACAATAATGCGTAAATTGAAACAATACCACTTGAAGAGTTTTCCATAATTTTACAATTTACAAATAAGTTGCTTCCACACTCTACAGTCTACACGCATGAATAATAAGAGCACAAAGAATACAGAGTAAAAGCACGCGTGAGCATGTTAAACATGATGAGCATTTCATGCTCTATATTGTTATTTTGAGCTGTGTTTTGTGTTTTTTGTACCTGCATTTTTATCTGTGATCTGTCATCTGTGGTAAAAGCACTGATGAATGATAAATGATTAATCAGTCGACAATGTAGAATTTAAAATGGTTGAAAGATTGAAGAATCCCAGTTCGTAAATTATTTCCTATTTTTTGTATTTTGTATGTAGACTTTGAAAATTTATGTATATGCTATATGTATTTTATGTTGTATAACCGGAAAATTAATACAGCCAATGATGATGGAGTCATATTTGACCTGACATGGAAAGAAGTGTTGATGGGACACGATGCAAAGCCCGTCAAGAGTGTTGAAGGAGTACTCAAATTACAAAATGGACGGGGACGTCCGATTGACATGATTCCAGGAACAGGAGAAAATCCAAATGACAAGCAATTTGGAAGTGATGAGCAGGTAAGCAAATATGTAATCTCGTTAAATCTGCATGAAAGAGAACGTAAAATGTAAGCTATTCAGGAATTCAAAGATATTGGGAAAATTTTGGAATTTGATCTGGGTATAATTAATAATTATTAATAATTGATGACAGGCAACGACAGTGGGAAAGTGTGAAAAGATTCATGTGGCCATCGTCTGTGCGGGGAATAATTCCAGTCGGAGTGTGGTGACACTCATAAAATCCATGTTATTCTACCGTAAAAATCCATTACATCTTCATCTCATCACTGACGCCAAAGCACATTTAATCCTTCGGACTCTCTTCTCCACATGGAACATTCCACAAAGTACACACTAATTTTCTGTTTCATTTGTTTCTTTTTTATAAAACAAGATGCTGTACACTGTACAGTGAATAGAAAAGTTTGGACTGAAAATTAAATTAAAAATCTTCAATCTTCAAGTGTAATGTGTAATGTGTATTTACGTTATGAAAAAGTAACGCAATGCTTACTAAATATTTTGATTTTGATGGGGGTTTTTTTACAGTGGACGTGAATTTTTATTTGGCTGATAATGTTGTTTCTGAAGTCAACTGGATTCCCAATAAACATTACAGGTAAATTCCTGGTCCGCGTAAAATAAATTGATGTAAAAGTATTTTTCAACTTTCAGTTTAATATCCATTTGATCATTCACATTTTAATTCCATTGGAATTTGGGATATTCATTATTCGTAATATAAATTTTTTTTTTGGATTTCGTATTAAGTGGTGTTTACGGCCTTTTAAAACTTGTCCTACCACGAGCGCTTCCGATCACTCTCGACAAAGTAATTGTACTCGACACTGACGTTACATTTGCCGCAGACATTGCACAACTTTGGAACATCTTTAGTAAAATGAGCCCATCACAAGTTAGTATGAACTTTTTTGGTTTTATAATCAATATTATTATTATTATTGCTGCAGACTGCAAAGTTTTACTACTGTATATTGTACTGTAAAAGGTGTATAAACATGTTATTTGTGCACATCGAATCTTGGATATCGCATATCGTATGTGCATCTTCTTCATCCACCGTTATAAAATCAAGTTGGAAGTTGGAAAAATTAAATGTACCGTATTGAATGTCTGGTTGTTTGGAGCTCTGAGATTTGAGGATGTGTATCGTGTATCGTTTCGTACAGTAGAAACTAGAAACTAGAAACTTGTAATAAAAATATGATGATGATATTATTATTATTTCCTCTTGTGTGAAAATGTAGGCTCTTGGTTTGGTGGAGAATCAGAGTGACTGGTATTTAGGAAAGCTTTGGAAAAATCATAGACCGTGGCCAGCCAGAGGAAGAGGTTTCAATACAGGTAAATATGTACACATTAAACATTATACATTACACACATATATAATTTTTACTCCTCTTTTTTCTCATGTCTATAACTGCACTTTTGATCTCTTCATCTTTAACCTCACTCTTATATTATGAGTCTAAGCTCTACCATAAGCATATCTTCCACATCTTCTCACCTTCTCTCATCTCCCATCATTTCCACTCAAGTTTAAACATTTAAATGCTAGTTTGATTTGGTTTGGTTTCTTCTCTGATGTTCATACCCTTGCATAATTGTGTGTGGATTGTGGATTGTCTATTTTATATATATGTAAATATATGAACCTTGTAAATTGACAATAACGATGATGATATTAAAAATCCAGGAGTCATTCTCATGGACCTAATGAAACTCCGTAAAATGAACTGGCCACATCTGTGGCGAATGATTGCAGAAAGGGACCTACAGACAATGCTTTCAACTTCCTTGGCCGATCAAGGTTGGTTATTTCCTTATTTAGTTCATTTTGAAAACTAAAAGCAAACATCGAGATCTCCTTTGAAAACCAGAGACCAGAGACCAGAGTAATAAAAAAACTATGTTTTTATTGTTATTGTAATTGACAGATATTTTCAATGCTGTGATCACCCAAAATCCACAGATATTACTGGAACTTCCATGCCAATTCAATGTACAATTATCCGACAATTCACTGAGTGAAAAGTGCTACAGTGAAGTTACAGATCTCAAAGTAAGCCCTATTTGTAGTTTGTGCATTCTACTCTTTAGTCTTTAGAACTCTGTTCAACTTAATTCTTAAATTCTAAGGAGCAAATATGAATGAGTTGTAAAGTAGCAACTAGATTCTAGATTCTTGAATCTAGTTTGTTCACTTTGAACAATTTTTCCGTTTACTTATCAGTTATCAGGGAATAAAATTCTACTGGCTATACGATATTTGTAGTGTATAAAGGTTTTCATTTTTAGGCGTGTATAGGACATATAATCGCAATCATGATATTGTATTATGAGATCATGGTGCAATAAGAAGAAGAGGAATAACAATAAAGAATATATACATTATACACTGTACACAGACAACAAGCCTGAAGTAACCTGATTGGAATCGGAAAATATTTAGTTTTATGGTTAACAGCGACAGCTTTTCATTATATTCTCAATCCTAGATTCTACATTCTACATTCTTGCTGAACGGAACAGCAGTTAATGAGTTTTTTTTGCACAACTTATTCATTTATTTATTTATTTCCCTGCCGGACATTCCCATTGTCCATTGTCCGTATAATATCAAATATCATGTACAATGTCCATATAATATAATATTATATAGAGATGTGCATTATGTAATACTGAATATAGCTAGTTGCTCATCGTGAGTTGCCTCCAAGTAAAAAGGAATAATATGCAGAATACAGACACATGACTAAATTTGCAGATATGTGTAGAGTGTAAAATGTAGATAGATAAGATAATAGGCAAAAATCAAAAATGTGTAGGCATGATCTTTCTCATGATATTCTATTCTCTATACTCTTTGTAAATATATTATGTCCTATCAAAATTTCCGCCTCTCCTTAATTCTTTTCCTCAATCTCTCACAGGTTATTCACTGGAACTCACCTAAAAAGTTACGAGTCAAGAACAAGCACGCAGAGTTTTTCCGAAATTTACACCTGACGTTCCTCGAATACGACGGAAACCTTTTGAGACGTGAACTTTTTGGTTGTAGTAACTACAGCAGTGGACAGTCCTCATCTCTGCCTTCCTCAACAATAGAACAGGTTTCTACATTCTACACCAAATTTGCATTTTATGTACATGACCAAATATATTTTGTATTATATTATTCTGCAAAGTAACCAGTATTAACCAGTAACCACCAAACAGCAAATAGCAGCCAGCTGCAATCTTTCTACAGCGCTATAATTCATGACCATGATCATGGTTCAGAATGATGTAATACTGGATTTACCATTTACCATTTACCCTTTTGCCATGTTATTCATACACATATTGTATAAAGAACATCCATTAAATTTTAGATTAGAACGCAAATACAAAATACTGTGCGACTCATTATTCATCATTCATTATACATTATACATTACACATTTCGTTTGAAATTGAAATTGAAATTGAATTTGAATAACTGACGCCGTTTCCCTTTTTTCCCTTTTCCCTTTTACCACTTTCAGATCAGTGAAGAAGATCCCTGTTATGAATTTAGACTGGCCAAATGCACCAACTATCGAACACATTTATTTTACCTGGACTATGTGTATGAACCGGAGGAGCAGACGGATGAAACGGATGTCACACTCGTGGCTCAACTAAGCATGGATCGACTCCAGATGATTGAGTCTCTTGCTAATCATTGGGAAGGTATGTGCAATGTACAATGTACAAATTTACATAGGAATAGCGAATATACTACTATATGAAAAATCCTAGATAACAATCAACAATCAACGTTACAAAATATAAAGTAGCAACGATAAAAGATGAAAATATGGAAGCATGAAACATGAAAGAATGAAAGAATGGCATTCCATTCCATGTTCTTGAGAAGAATTGGAATGGAAATTGGAACCCGGAAGATGAATTTTTTTAGGTGGAAAATAGTCTAGGAAATTTCTTTGATTTAAATATTATTTGTACACGGTACACAGTACACATGTCTACTATAAAGATGTTCTCTGTTTAGTATTTATGGGAATATCATTGGGAAATCCTGATTTTTTTCGTTTTCCTTTATTTCGTACAGTAGACGTAAAGTAGAGGTAAACTTAATGGTATGCACTTTGAGTTTTGAGTTTTGAGCTTTGAGCTTTCAGCGTACACGCACTACTTGGCAATCATACAACAAAGAATTAGTACGCAGTGGTAGATATTTTATGCTTGAGACTCTAGACTCTAGGCTCTAGACGCTGTGTACTACATACAAGATACTTTAGATATTTACTATTTAAGTTAAATCTGATTGTGAGTGGAGAATGTGTGAAAAGCTCTAATAGATTTCTCATGGATGAACAGGTCCAATTTCTTTGGCTCTGTTTATGAGCGATACGGAAGCGCAACAATTTCTCAGTTTTGTTCTCAGCTGTGAGCCCCTAGCACAGAGGAAGAATATTGGATATCACGTTGTCTACAAGGAAGGGGTAGGATAATACTATACAATATGAAACAAAATATATAATATTCAAAATTCAAACTGATTAAAATTTAAAATTTAAAACTAATGCAATGATAAATGATAACGAATAATGTAGATAAAAGTTCCACGTCTTATGTCTAATATCTAATCTACATTCTACATAATTGTGCCTTTTCCGTGATCCATGATCCATGATTTGTGATTAAAGCTACTACATCTGTGGACATAATACATTTGATGTTTTTTATTCCCTTGACAGAGTTTGTATCCAGTAAACTTCCTGAGAAACGTGGCACTTCGTCAAGTCACAACTCCTTATGTTTTCCTCATTGACATAGATTTTTTACCAATGCTAGGTCTTTATCCTTACTTAAGACGAGTCATTTCCAATTTGCACATGGATGATGGAAACAAGGCAAGCTTCATAACAGATCCTAAATACCAAATACTAAAAATATGTACACTATATTATACACAAGTTCATTTATTTTTTTTATAGCCAATCTCAATTCTCAATTCTCAATGTATCTCATTTTATCAATGACTTTGAATTTTCAATTCTCTCGTGAAATATTGTACAGCGGAATGTGGAATGCTTTGAGTTTTGAGCACTGAGTACTGAGCACTGAATATTGAATCTTGAACATTCATCCTTGTACATTTTACATGTATATTTATGCTTGTACACTGTACACTGTACACTTGTCGATTATCCATTCGTCATGCTAGTTTTAATTTTATTAGTGTCTTACTTAACGACAAACGACAAGTGTAAAACTAGGAATATACAAATAATCATGAGTATGATAATTGGGAATTGGGAATTGAGAATAGGAAGTTCAATGTTCAATGATCAATGATACGTTAATGTGATATAGGACTAATTTGTTTGAATGCTGTAATGATTTCATTCAGGCACTCGTGGTTCCGGCTTTCGAGTCGCTCAGATACAGGTACAGTTTAGAGTATAAAATTTTCCAACACAAATCCAACTTCCACTTAATACGATACTTAATCGTTGTATTAACCTTGTACCGTTCCTTCCCTTTGATTTAGTTTGGTTCATTTTTGTTTTGGTTTAATTTTTTACTATTAGTATGATGTACATACATATTAAAAGTTGAGACTTGTGATTGATTTGGCACTTGTCATTTGTCATTTGGTACAGACTGAATTTTCCTAAGAGCAAGGCTGAACTGTTGAAGATGCTGGATGTGGGAGATCTCTTTACCTTTCGCTATCATGTGTGGGCAAAAGGTAAGAGTGATAATAATAATAATGATGATGCTACTACTTGACTCTTTATGTTACTAGTACAGATATAATCATAATTAGGAATTAATCTATTACCAATAATTATGACCAATCCAATATCCAATATCCCATCATGAAGAAAACTAACCTTGACTCTGAACCTTTGTAATTTATAAAATGGTAGGTCATGCACAGACCAACTATCCAAAATGGCGTCATGCAACAACGCCGTATAAGGTGAATTCAATTTTTTCATTCATAATTTCTACTTACAATTACTCTTGTGTTTTGTGTTTTGGTTTGTGGTTTAAAGTATAAACCGTAAAAGTGCCATTAAAATGCCACTTGCCACTGTAGAATATAGACAGATGCCAGACACGTCTTATACTTGTTGATATTCATATAAGTATCTCAATTCTATTTTGTGTTTTGTACCGGTAAATGGCCATTGTTAGTATCAAAACAGAGAGAAAGAAATGCGTCTGTGTTTGTGTTTGTACACTTAATATCGTATATCTTACATCTATTGGGTCATTTTTTCATGTTTTGCCGTTTTTTTTTCGAGTTTCGAGTTCCTTCATGAACGATGAAAGAAACGGTGTTTTGACACTTCCACCTTCCACCGGCCGTATCAAATGAATCAGTATCAATATCAGCACCAGGATCAGTGCTTATTATATATAATATATGTGTGCATTATAATTTTGCACGATGCATTCACTCTATATATACTACGTTCTATTCACACTTCACACTCACTCACTGGTTCATAAATTGTGCATCTGTAAATATTTTTTATCATATTGTAGATCTCATATCTCATTTTTTTCCAGTTTGACACCTGTACTCTTACATCTATCTATAATCTATGCACTGTATAGTGTAGAGTGTACAGTTTACAGTATGCACTATGCACTATTGACTATGCACATTTCATTAATGAGCGGTTAGATTTTACATCCGATACGCAATACACACGCCGTGTACAGTAGTGTATGCAGGATGAGGATGATGCTCAATGCTCATCATTTCGATTAATTACTACGTGCATTCCATGTGGTCTGTGGAGATTGGAGATCATCTTGAGACTCGAGTCTTGAGTTTTAATTTACAATTCGTAGCTCGTAATTTACAAGGCACAAAGCACATAAGTACATATATATACATGAAGCATGAGACAATGGAAGAAAAGAGAAACGGGAAATTTAAACTGCCAATAAAATCTTTATACTTTACAAACTGCCAAAAACAAAAAACAACTGTAAGAAAAAAAATGAACATCTCATCATCATTTTTTTATCTTTTATCATCACTCGATCAAAACAACATTAGGCATTAAACATTAAGAATTAAAGATGTACTTATCGTTAGTATTGAGCATTGAGCATGGAGTATTGAACATTTACTGTTTAAAAATCACTACCGCTGTTTCTATATCACTTACACTACGCTACAAAACTACAGCAGAAACTAGAGAAAACTTGATACTTGCCACTTGTTTTGGGTTTTGGATTTTGGATGCAGAAAGAAAATAAACATTTACAAATAGACATTACTGTACATTGTAAATTCTGTAAGTTGTAAGTTCATGGATTGAGAATTAAGAATTAGGAATTAGGAACTGAGAAAATAGAAAACAGTGATAACTATATATTACACATGATAACTAACACCAACTTTTACTACTACAGTGTGCATTCTGTATGCTGTTTTCGGTATCTCTAATATCTAAGTTATACGTTATTTTGTTGACCAGATACCAAACATCAAACACCAAATACATTTGACTACTGTGTGCTGTGAGATTTCATTGCTAACTCTTTCGTCTGTAGTGACTTTTAGCTCTAGAAATCCACTGACTCGGTAACGTTTATTATAACATTCTCCATCCTCCATCCAAATGTGCATCACAGAACACAAAAGACATATCACAATTTATTTGCACATTGCATATCGCACAAGTACACATGTGCACACAAACATAAGTACGAGGATCTTCATTTTTTCCCTATTTACTATTTACGGGTTCTGATTGTAGATTGTAGTATTTCCTTTTGATAGAAATTCCTCTTCTCTTTTGGCTTTGGCTTTTGGCTTGATAAACTATAAAACAATATACTACATATTTATACAGATAGATAGACAGATAGATGTAGTCATTAAGAAGATGAGAGAAAGAGAGAAAAGGAGGAAAAGAGGCAGAGAGAAATGTGACATATTAGTTTAGTAGAATCACATCTTCCTCTGTTTACCATTTACCATAGACCATAGACCATAGAAGAACCAAACACATTACACATGTAACTTTTCCGTAGAATATGGTATATGTACATTGTACATTGTACATCATGGAATAGATTGATGTTCCTCCATCTGAGTCGGAACTCACACAATACACAATGTACATGCAGTAGTTTGATCTATGTGTAAAAAATTCGTTCCGCTGACTTCTTCTCGTTGTTTTCCCCTCTCATCATCCTCATCCTCATCGTCTCCGTTTTCGTCTTCGTCTTCTTCTTCTTCGTCTTGGTCTTCTTTGAAGAGAACAAAGAGTTAGCCTAGAAATATCACGTTCCTTCACGGCTGGAAGTACATGAGTAAATGCTCAAGTGAGCAGGCAATGTGCTTTTTTTCGTACGAATCATCATCACCATCATATCCTATATGCTTCTCATTCTTCTTCTCCTTCTTCTTGTTCACTTCACTTTACAGACCTAAATTTAGGATTAGGGATTTGGGCCATTGTAACTGAAAGATAATTAAGAGAATCCTCTTCTTGATCTTCTTGAGCATCATCTCTTTCTTCTCGTGAATAAGAGCAGGATGTACTAGGTACAATGTACAATAAACTATATGAAATGTGGAAGTGGATATAAAAACGGTATGGATGGATGATGGATGTTGTACCTTGTGCAAGTGTAGATAAGAAAGATAGTGTATGTTGTATGTGTATAGTTTATTATTTTTGATAAAGGTAACAATAATTATTATGATTGTTTTGTTTTGTTTTGTTTTGCTTTGATTTGATTTGATTTGATTTGTTTGGTTCTATTTACTCCTTACTCATTATTCTTGTCTCATTATTTAACAGGTGACTTGGGAAGCGGATTTTGAGCCGTACCTGGTCACTCGACGAGATATACCGGAATTTGACTTGAGATTTGCGGGATTCGGATGGAACAAAGTGTCACATGTGATGGAGTTGGAAGCACAGGGATATCAATTCATGGTATTACCCAATGCCTTTATTGTCCACATGCCCCATGCTCCTAGTCTCGACATTTCAAAATACAGATCCAATCCACTGTACAAAAGGTAGGTATTTACAATTTACATCTACAATCTACATTAGTTTTATTTATATTCTTGAGTCCTGAGTTTTGGGTCTTGAGCCGTATATTTCCTATTATAATAATAATGATTACTATTATTATAATTTTCTTTTCCTCTTTTCTTATACTAATTAAGATTCCATTGTACATGTTTATGTTGTATCTTTTTTGCTCTTGATTCTGGATTCTTCATGTGATTGTAGAGAAACTAAATATGAAACATATTTTTGCTCTTTATTATGCAAGTAAAAAAAATCATCTTTCATCATTTTTTGTGCCATTTTTTTCATCACAGGTGCTTGGATACTTTAAAGAAGGAATTTACTCAAGATTTATTGAGGAAATATGGCAAGAACTTTTTATCCGAGAAATAATAATGATAATGATAATAATAATGATGACTTTTAAAAATAGAATAAGTAACATAAAAAACAAAAAACATACATAAATAAGTTATAATATATGAGCTATGACTATGATGATAACATAAGAATAGCTAGTTATGTAGTTTAATTGTTTGGGCGGTGTTGGAAGTTGGAAGATGTGTCGTCGACGTTTTCGTCATCGTTCCTTTTCATTTCTCTAATTTCTGTTCATATTTATCCTGAGATAAATTCTAAATGTAATGTAATTTATAAAATATCTGTATCTGTCTATCCGTATATCTATGGTCTGTATGTCTTTATAGCAATCACTGCCAAAAACGTCGTTTATTCTTCATACTCGCTATCCGCTGTACATTGTGCCCGTTTATATATATTATATATGTATGAAAAAAGCAGCTTTAACTATTTATCTATTTTAATACTAGATACTAGATATGTATACATAATGCAAAAGTCAGTAGTGAGAACACTTAAAAAAGGTAGCTATAGTATAGAGTATAGGTAATAGGTATACAATACACAAAGGTGGATGGATAGAGAAAAAAAACAAGGTTGCTGAAAAATCTATTCAATTTTGCTACTATTCATAGACTGAATAGAGTTTTTTTCTCCTGTAAAAGCTTTAACATGGTTCGTGGAGCTGATGGACGTTTAATTTGTAATTGAAGGAACGGTGGAACGAAATAGGGAAACGAAATACGAAATACGACGTTCCTATAACTTAATATAACAAGTACGTCCAGTCTAATCTTATACTGTCTACTGTCATAATAAAATGTACAAATGTATACAGGTTTTCTGTATTATTTACTATTTACACTACTTATCATATGTTTTCTGTTGTTATATTATTATGTTACATATGTATATATGTATCTTGTGGGTGTTTTCTTGTTGGGTTTCTTGTGTGTGTTGGAGCAAAACTGTGTCTCCTTCCTTCCCATTTACTTTACTTTGCCTTGCTATTCTCTAGTCTCTAGTTTGTGTACAAATACCAAACACCAAACACATGTAACAAATGCAGATTTTACCTAGTCTCAAACTTGCTACTTACTACACATTTTATTCTATTTATTTACTACAAGATCAGTTCAGTTTCAGTTTCAGCATTCAGACTGTCGATTGTAGAAATTTAAACCCTCCAAAAGTCAAAAATCAAAATTCAAAAGAACTTCATTTGTGATTTGTTTAACCTCATCTTCAAGAGTATAACATAACACATAACATACCATATGAGACAAGTTTTCGTATAGCGTACACCGTATACTGCACAAGTCAACCATAAACCATCCTCAACATAATAAACGGAATAAACGGAAGAGCTCCATCCCATAACGACAATAATAATCATAATCATAATCATAATAGTATGGTAATAAGTAATAAATAATAATACACTAGTAACTACAAAGTTAGTACATAAAGTGTCAAGAGTAATGATGATGCTAGTAAAATGCTAATCTGAGGAAGAATAAATGATGTCTGTATTACTCCGTCTTTCTAATATCTGTCTACTGTCTACTGTCTATAGTGTCTAGTGTATAGTATGTACTTTGTATATTTTGTATTTTGTATCCCTTTTTTTGTATTTTGTACTTTTGGTCCCAAAAATATCATAAAAGTGTCATAATATATCATATCTAGGTAGTTTGTATATTGTATAGGTTGTAGCTAATAGGTAATGTGTAATATGTAATATATGTATGAAATATACTTGAAATAGCGTTTGACATTTTTCTACGTCCAGGACAAAAAGGACTAACCACTTGCCTGAAAATGAACAGAACAGTTGACAGTGCACAAAAATATCGTTAAATTATCATTATTACTAAAAATAAATACATTGTTGTTTGTTATCCATTACCGAAGCCAATTGTCCATGCTTTATTCATGAACGTGTGACTACTTTATCATTTATGTATTTCTTGCACAAGATGTTTTTAACATTTGAAAGTATCCAAAACTTGTACGAAATCAAGGAGAAAAGAGAAAATAATATAAATAAAGAAATTCACAGATTGAGAATACAAATTAAAAATTAATGTATTTATTATTTATTACCAAAAACACTCATACGCTTTTGAATTTCCTGCTTCTTGTTTCGGTCTTTGATTGTGCATTGTGGAAGTTGGGCGATAGATGTGCGTAGACTGTGGAAGATTGTATCAAGGTCATGAATTAACTGGGTAAGACATTATACATGTATGTACGAATACAAGTTTTCTTTCTTTTGCATCAAATTCCCTACTTGTGCAAAAATGACAAGATTTGGTAGGTTTTTGGTAAATGTACAAGGCACAAGGAAGAAAAGGGTCTCTGCCGGACAGATGACAATTGACGATGACGGCTGACCACTGACCATTCGCTTGTACTGATTACTGACCAAAAACCAAAATGTGTGTAAATAGTAAATAGTAAGTAGTAGTAGTTAAATAGCAAATAGGATGACTAGAAGAAGCATTGAAGAGGGGTTGACAATCGTTAGTAGTTTGGAGTCAGTATTCATTACACATTACACGTTACAGTGGTTAAAAATTTATGCATGAAATGAAAGGGAGGTATACGTTTAAATCCTACATCCTACATGAAGTGAAATGATACAGTTTACGCAGAAAAGACACCAGACCTGTATGCTGTACGTTGTATGTTGGACGATATCGTTCCAGTTCTG
The DNA here is from genome assembly GCA_034698265.1 of Sminthurinus aureus. Classification (NCBI taxonomy): domain Eukaryota; kingdom Metazoa; phylum Arthropoda; class Collembola; order Symphypleona; family Katiannidae; genus Sminthurinus; species Sminthurinus aureus. Next base: position 26,276 of record JAQGBH010000775.1, read on the forward strand.
TTTTTCTCCCTTATTTTTTCTTGTTCCACTTTCCACTTGCTGCTCCACTGTCCACAGACCACAGACGGTTGACGTTAAAAGTTAAAAGCTTAAAGTCTCCCCTTGACTCTGAGATTATATAGTCATTTTATTTTCTGCTTTGTCTCTCTCACTCTTAGATTTTAAAGGAGGGATGCGAGTGTATAGTTTGTACATGTACATGTGAAATGTGGTGTCGAGTGTAGAGTTTAGAGAAAGAAAATCCGACACCAGTTCTCTGTTCTCTATTCAACATTCAACACGTGTACATTGTATGTACATTCCGCACATTCAAAATTCTAATATCCGATATCCCTTTTTTCTTCCTCGTCTAACCTCTAATTCTCCAACTCCAAATCCAAATCCGTATCCATATCCACATTCACATCTAAATCAAAAACTGTATGGTTGCTAGTTTGTAGAATATCCAAAATCCAGAACAGAACAGAACGGGGGTGAGAAATTCAAACTCCAAGCTCCAAACTCCAAAGCCGAGCCGAAATTCAAGACCAAATATGCTCACAATATCCCTGCGATAAACAGTACCTCAAACCTAAACGAACGGCTAAACGAAAGAGAAATGAATGCATAACAGTTGTGGTGCTAATGTGTTTTCCAGACATCTCTCGTCTCTCACACACAGATACACATGTGTTACGTGTACACTTTACAGTGTACACACCAATATCCATACCACCAACGATTCATTACCTACATCATATTCCTTCGTAATCATATTGCACTCTGTCATCGTCATCAGTCACCAGTCACCAGAAATTTTTCAGTGAAAACTACCGACTACAGACTACAAACATAAATTAGAAATTTCTCGAAATTCCTCCAAGAAAACATTTAATCCCACTTTGAACTGGATATTCCAAAGATTACGCAAAAACCATTCTAAAGGTTTGATATTCGATATTCGATAGCAGAAAGAAGAACCTGTGAAATTTTAACTTTTAACTGCTGAAATTTCAGAAAGATATCAATATTTTGTTAAACTGTACATAATGTAAATCTAAATCTAATCAAAATCGAATACAAGCATGTCAAAGTTTTTTTAATGATGGTAAATTACAAGTTACAAATTAAAAACAAATTCCCGATTTATGATTTATGGAAAATATGTGGAAAATAAACTGAAAATTGTTCTGGTCTGGGCTCTGAATTCTGGATTCTGGACTGAATTGGATACTGAATTAGTTTGACAGAAATCCGAAATATTAATGGTTAAGTATTTATTTACTATATTATTTTGGCTTATTCATTATACATTATGCGCCGTTTTGCTTTCATAACTCAACACATGTTATGTATCTACATTCTACATGTATGTACTTGGACAAATTCAAACTTCAAGTTGAAAGGGAATGTGTATTGAGTATTGAGTATTGAGTATGCAGGATAATGAGTAATGAGAAGTTGGAATTTCTGTTTTGCCTCACACATTTATTTATTATTAGGGGTTGTGAACCAAAAACCCCAGTGATAGTTACAAGGAAGAAAGGAGAAGCGATGTTTCTACAATGTGTAATGTCAATGTGTCTCTTTTAGACAACTACGGTGACTCTGTTTTCTCCAGTGTACAGTGTATAGTGTACACATTACACACATTTATAAGTGTAGTGCTATTTACTCCATTTGGTGCTTGGTATTCGGTAGTCAGCAGTCGGTTCTCGGTCTCGGTTCTGGGGTGAGAGGGTAAAACATGTGTGAATGCATATTCATGCACTTGTCTCCTCCACTTGCTTGTTGCTTGTTCACTTTTCTCTGTCTCTCTCTCTCTCGCTCTTTTATGCTCTACACTCAACACTCTACACACTACAATCTCCAATCTGCACCCTATCCCACACACCAGCACAAAAACACTACGCACTACACACTACACATGTGTGTGACATGACATGTCTGTTCGTTTTTCGTTTTTTCGGAGGGTGGTGGTTGAGGAAAAATCCTTGTACACTAAATACACATATTCCATATGTTTTGTGTTTGTCGTATCCAATCCCATCCAGTCCAATCCGAGCAGTCCATTTAACATTTAACTATCCACTGATTTTTAAAGTGTACATGTGTGAAGCAACTACTTTTGAGTAGTTGCTTCAACCATCTACCATCTTTATTCTAAAGACAAGTGAATACTGTTACTGTTACTGATACATGAGAAAACAGATGAAATGTTTATAGACCGCATTCCTATCTTTCCCGCTCAACACTCATCATCATAATTTTCTGGTGACTGTAATCTATACACTTTTACACTATGCAGAGCGTAGAGAATACAAAATACAGAACCAGTGTATCCATTATGTGCGTGGTTACAACATTTAGTAGTTTGTTCCCAGCTTCTCACTCCACTTGTGCGTATGTTGTATGTATACTGTATACATACATGGAGATCACACATGATAAAATTCACAAAGAAGAGCGGTTAATATGCCTCTGAGTTTTTTCATCCTTCTTTTCTTTCTTTGTTGCTTCCATTAAGTCACCCTCAATCCTTAATCCGTAAGTCGGGCACATATTTTTACCATTTTAACACTCTGTAATTTCCTTGCCTGGTTTCTAGTGCTGGTTTGGGTTTTGGTTTTGGTTCTGGGGTTGTGTATTGAAATCAAACCATGATAAAGTGAAGAAAGAGAAAGAAAAGAAAATCTGACTCTCCAGTTTCATCTCCGTTCATTAAACATTGAAAAATGACAAGTGTATTTGTAGCTAGTGTAAGTTTGCAGGCTAAAGAATCGGCGGTACGTTGTATCTTATATTACTTGACATTTGCGAGAAGACTTTATTCTTGATTTTTTCTTATAAAATCCTGTACGGCTTATTTTGTTTGTTAATGATTCATAAACGAGGATAAAGATGGAACATTTATAAATGAAAAATTGCTCATGAGAGTCTTTACAGAGCATTGGGTATTTATGGAGTAAATATTAAATGTAACCTGCAGGGAATTGGATCGAGTACTTAAAATCCAGAGTAACGTGCAAAAATATAATTACTTGCATGATACTGATATTCTAGATTCTAGACTCTAGAAAATGCAAAAAAGGATGTACAATGTAAATACAACGTATACAACGTACTGGTTCAAGGAAAAGCTAATACAGAAGTAAGAAAATTTCAGCGTCAGCGTCAGCGGTCAGCGGAAGGAAGAATATGTAGCCGGATTACATAAATACATGTACATTATAAAACTCTGATTTAACTTGTAACGTTTAACCTAGGGAATTCCCAGGGAAGAAAAGAGCAAGAAACAAGTCACAATTTACAACCGCAGTGCTGGGTTGATGATAATATTAACAATGGAAATACGCGTCTCATGAACCGGAATGGAGAATGCAAAATTCTGTGAAATATATTGTATTAAATATTATTTAGCAATTACGTACATAGTACATAATTTAGACTTGTTTTCTTCCTTCCGTTTCTCTAGATCAAGTCCCATGTCTGTAGAATGTAGAATGTAGAATGTATAGTACATAATGCATAGGGAAGTGCACAGTACACAGGATTATTTATTTATTTATTCCCTTTCCCGTTCACTAACTACTAACTACATACAGTATGCTGTATTTCACGGGGAAAACATGTTGAAGGAAAACGGATAAATGCATTAAAAATTAAAAACTAAACAAAAACGATATAAAATACATTTACAATGAACAATGCACATGAATCTGTTTCCCAGCCGTAAATCATGCAATTTTGCAGTTTTATTTGTTTATACACAGAAGATAGAGGAAGTTGTATACAGAGTAGAGAGTACAGTGTAAGCATTTCTTATATCAACTATCAATAAAATGACATCAATCACAAAAAACAAAAAATTGTTTTATTTTTCTGATTTTGATATAATTCTACTTTTTCCTCCTTAAATTTCCTTTAATCTTTGACTTTTTGTACAGCATAATATGTACTGACATACATTCTGAATTCTAAATTACTGAGCAATTTAGTTTGAATAAGCTGCAGCAGGCAGCAGGCAATGAGTGAGTGAGAAGGAAGGAAAAGTATTTAATACTTAACCTATTTCCACATGCAGATTTCCAAATTCAAAATTCCAACATCAAGCATGATAGAAACATAATACAAAAAGTCAAAAGCTTATAAAATAAGAAATGTGAAATATGCTGTTTTTCGTGTTATGTGTTATCAGTAATACAGAATAAATGAAAGAAAAAATTGTAAATTATAGATACACGATACAAACCAAGATAATTTTATCACACCTTACTTGAAAAAAAGTTCCTCAAAAGTCAAAACTCAAAAACAATACATTATTTAAATTTGCTTTTTAAACTAGTTATAATACAAAATTTTTGCATTGCTGGACAAGACATACTAAATACTAAATATCATCTAGAGTCCACAGAGTGATAATTTCTCAATTCTCAATGTTCAAGTGGTAGCTGTAAAACATACGCATCAGATATTGGCTTTATATTATATATTCTAGATTCTAGATCCTATAAGCTAGAAGCTAGATTAATCTATCTTTTGGTATTCATACAAATGGGAGGAGATGAAGACAAGACAGGAAATAATAGGAAGGTCATGTCCGGTCGGTCTGTCTGTTAGTAGTTAATAGTTATTAGTTATTCGCTATATATGCTTTATTATACATAATACATAGGAAAATATATATATACACAACACTTGAAGCTTTAAGTAGATGAGAGATATATTCATGTGAATGCCTCCTTGTTGTTTTCTACTTTCTTCCTTCTTTCTTTCTACTTGTTTCTAAGAACTAAGAACAAAATTAAAACTTATGTCGTTTCCTTTGAGAACTGAAGACTGAAGACTGAAGAAGCATGGAATATGAAATATTGAGTATTGAGTATAGAATAATATTCATTTATCATAATTTCCTTGGCTCATTCCTGTCTCTGTGTGCATATATGTGTATATATGTGTATGTGGTATGTATGTACTACTCCCAAGAGTCTAGAGTCAAGAGTAGAGATTCGAGAGGTGTAGGTAGTAAGAAAAGCCGTCATTTCAAGTTTCAAGTCAGGGCGGAAAAAATACATAACATTAGTAATGACGATGGTAATAACATTATGAGGATTGAAAAAGGAACAGAGAAAAATGAAGGTAAAACTGATAGACAAAGTGGCAGAAGACAGAAGGCAGAAGTAGAAATAGAAATATCTGTAGGTTGTAGGTTGAACATACAAGGGAGTAGCACAACACACAGCAAACTACCCACTGTAAGCTCAAAGTTGATACATTGTAAGTTGAACACGGGAAACAGCAAATAGTCAAACTTCAAGGAGTGTTTTTCTATTAACATTAGTGAAATGGAACCAGCAAAATTTTCTTTTGTTTTCAATTTGTCATTTTCCCAATTCAATCCAATCTTATCCACAATCCACAATTCAAATGTGCTGTGTTTATTTTCTAAAGATTTTGTACTTTGTATTTCCAAACCAAAGCGTTGGTTTTTTTCTCATCCAAATTTTACCCAGTTCCGATTTCCGATTTATCTTCATACTGGAATTTGGAATGCTCTGGAAATTTAAAGTAAATGTATTATTTTATGTTTTGGAATTTATTTTGATCCTAGATTCTAGATTCTGCTGATTTCCCTGGTATAACTATAGGCACTTCAAGGTTCTAGTTTATATTCACATTACAACTTATGACTAATGAAATGAGCAAAAATGGCTAATGAATTCCAAATCCTAAGTTTTGAGTTTTGACTTGCTCGGAAAATGTAATCTGATGAACTCAAAATATTTAGCATGTAAAATCTAAAGGCTAAAGACAGAGCATGTTTATTCATTATTCATACATTGTATATTGTATACTGAACACTGAACACATGATGATTTTAGCCTGGGAAAAAATGTAGAAAAGGCCAAGTTCCGGAATTATCGTAAAAATTGGTGGGTAAATTGTAAATTGACTTGTGGCTAAAATTACGTTATGTTTCTTATTGATTATTAATTATCAAGTAATGTGTTTAAATCACTACATCTCTGTGATTGTATACCGTTTACAATGTACAGTGTACACTCAACACTCGAGCTGTATATTAGAAATGGTAAACTTTGTAAATCCTTTTCCTAAAATACCTATCTATGAATGGAATGGAATGGAAATTATGGACAATTGGGGGGTTTTGAACAAGTTGTTTCATCCTAATAAGTATACGTAATACCATTAATGTGTGTCAGAATGTGAAGTTTCTTCTCTATCCTATTAGTAGACGCATTACTAATCATAATAATATTATTACTTTTGATGTTATGTTCCCTGTACAGAGTACATAATACCGAACAATTTTGAAGGGAAAACATCGCTCCTTTAACTTCCAAGTAGTCTGTAGTCTACACTTCCTCTCACAATCAGTCTTCAGTCTCAGTCTCAGTCTCGAATTTGATGGAAGCATCTAAAAATCGACCTTTGAGTTTAACAAAGTGAAGAGTGTTTTGTTTTGGGATTTTGAAGAGTTCTCCCTCCACAACTTCAATTCCAGCTCCAGCTCCAGCTCCAATCTCATACACACTCTGTAACATGTAACGTATAATGTGTAATGTGTATATGGGAAAACACTGACTACTTTACAATTTCTGACTCTGACAATGATCGTCTCTTTTTCTCTCTCTCTCTTTCTCCAGTTACATTTGTCCTGCGGCAATTGAACCACATTATTGTGAATGTCTTTTGGTGTACGATGTATACAAAACACGAATTACGAGCCAAGTACTCACTTACTTTCAAACACCATGTATCGTCTATCGTGTACCATGTACCACGTTGCATGTGTTGTATTTACAAAGCAAAGCATATTATATATTTCAGATACACGGAGAAAGAAAGAATGGAAGAAAGGCACAGAGTAGAGAGTAAGCCTCCGACGAGGTTTAAGTAGTTATGTAATAAGTCGATGGAGTAGTGGCAGAAAGAAGAGAAGAACAGAAGGAGCGAAGAGAGCTCAGCCAGCCAAGTAGAAACGATTTTTTTGTGGTCCCTTTCATGTTGATTATGTATCAGTATAATAATATATATGTGATATATATTGATACATATGTACAAAGGCTGTAGGCATGTACGTAAAAAAAGGAATTTCCGGTTAAGAAAGGAAGTCTCTTTTGCTTCGGCCAGTTTCTTTTTCTAGTTCTAGTAATAAAGAACTACTAAACCTGAACAACACATATTACATACATACAAATGATAGATAGATACTAGATACACTTTGTGTTCACATGTAAATATAAAATGTATAGGATGAAGAATGTATATTAACATGAGGAGGAGAAAAACGAAACGCTCAACGCTCAACTCTCAGTCCACAATTCTCAATCCTCAATCCTATCAGTTCAGAAAGCAGTGAGCAGTACACATTAGGCAAGTAAAATATACATGACATAATAATAGGTACATGTAAATACTTATGTATCATATATGTTGTGTGTGTACAGAACAAGTAGGTAAAATTGAGAAGAAAAACAGAGGAACCTCAACTGATATTTCTTTCCACTCAAATAATAATTACGCTCTACTAATATCCATGAGCCTTTTCCCTTTCCTTCTTACTCGTTACTCCTTACTGGTGACTGGAACAAGAAATCTAGTATAGAGAATAGAGATACACGAAGGTCCATGTATCCAAAAGTGTACATAAAATTTGTAATGCTGCTGGGTTTTTTTAGCCATAAATACATTGCATGATATCACAGATATGTATGTACTTAACTCGGATGTGTGTATGAGTATTATTTCATATATAATATATAACCATACAAGTTTTCCTCCTGTTCCACCTCTGTTTACAGTACTCACCTTTGTACCTACAAATAATCATACATGCATGTTCTATATGTAATGGTATATGTAATGTGTAAGTGAAGAAGAATAAGAAGAACAAGTCTAAAGTCTCCTCGTACTTTTCCTTCAAAATTCACAATGTTTCCTGTGTACTGTGTGTGTATATTTGTAAATCCGAGCATGTACGTGTAAAATTTCAACACGGCATTAGATATTAGATATCAGTTCTTTTAGACATTAGACCACTAGACCACTAGATACTAGACATTCCTACACATAACTACTCTGGATGAAACAGACAGAGACAAACAAAGCGAGAGAAAGAGAGAGAGAGAGAGAGGGACAACTCGGTTCTTCTTCTTTTTCTCCTTGATTCCTAATTTTTTTGTTCTCCAACAATTTGTCTCCCTTTTTATTCCTTTCTTTTCCTTCTTCTCCTTGTTCTTCCTCAGTCTACAGTCTGCACTCTAGATGTATGTAATATGTCTATATGTCTATGTTTATGTATAGTGTATAAAGAACAAAGTAGAAAGATACCTATATAAACAATAAATACTTGAGCACTGAGCACAGTTTTACATTCTACTGGTTTCTACTTTTAAAATCATAGCTTGAGGTAAATACAAGATAAAATAATCACACTTTATTATAAACTATAAACAAATGTAATACAGAATATTATACATGTATTACGTAGTATTATGCACTATTTATTGTATATATATTTATATATTTAATCTGATATTCTTCTCCTTGTGTCAGAGTCGAGAATGTATTTGGAACTTGGAACCTGGAACTGGCCTGGTACTTGGATTTTTGGATTTTGGCTTTGTTTTCATTGTGAATTGATATCCATGTACTTGTACTTGTTGTTTCCCCGGAATCCGGAATGCGTTCCTACACACTAGACACAGATGTTTATTAAAGGAACCTGTTACAGACGTTGAATTACTTGTATAGATGTATCTAATATGTATAGTGTATAGCGTACAGTGTATTTAGGTAATAAGTAATAAGGAAAAGGGAAAAAGGGTTCTTTCTTATTTTTACTTTCCAGATTTTTTTCCACTTTCTCACCATCCGTTTTCCATCGTCCCCCCTTCAAATCAACATCAGTTGTCGGTTGTTGTGATTACATGTGTAATGTAATGTAATGGGTAATGGGTAAAGTGTAACATGTTTGGAATTTCATGTTCAAAGGGTAGCTGAAAACAAGACAAAAGTCAAAAGTCCTCGCCATACATTACCATACCATGCGATTACAATTACGATTAGATGTTAGATATTAGATCTAGCATTTCTGTTGTCTTGGTGTGTAGAATAGAGTGTGGAGTGTGGAGTGTGGAGTACAGGGCAGTTTCGAGTTTAAACTACCTTTTTTGAACATTTCCAGTACAAATCCAACATCCAGTATTTAATTTTTACAAATAGAGGATGAAAAAAGGATGAATATGGAAAAAATACAAATACTTTATTGCTCTACGAGTTTAATTTTTATTGTATAATTTCAATAGTCTTCATCATCCTTATTTGTTCCTTCGTGTATCGTGTGCAATACACTCACATGTTAGATGAAATTTGAATGGAATAACTCGTGCGCACTTACAAATTACAAATAAATTATAAACTAGAGAGATATCGTAGCAATTTACAAGTCATAATTTGCATTCTACATACATACACAGTACACATTATAAATATTTTTTAAATCATCTTTTCCTCATCTGAAGGTCAAGAAATATACTAGATGCTAGATATTATGAATTGTATCTCAATGGTACAGTGTACAGTGAGTATAGATGTAGTAAGAAGATTGAGAATTGAAATACTTAGTAATTTGCAGGATGAAACTAAAGAAAAATCAATAACAATCATGTTCATTCAAATTTCAAAATTCAAATCTTAGTCATACATTGTATTTCTTTTTACTTCATCTTCTGCATCTTTAATGTATATTTTATGCACATCGTACTTACATTGTACAACACATTACCATTTATAATTACAAATTATGATATACACAATATGTACATTGCACACTGAACACTGAAGACTGCACATCTCCGTCTCCATTCTCAATGAAGAAAGTGATGCTCGATGTTCTACATATTACATATTCCACATGTTGTGCAGAATGTAAAATTGTGTGTCTATGTTCTAGTATAAAAAAATGGAATCGAATAATTTGGAGAGGAAATTTCCTCATAAATAATTATTATTGTTTGATTTGATATACATAGGAAACTTTTTGCCGACACTGCACATTTATAGGTATTTACACTTTAAATACGTTGTGTATATTGTAAATTGTAAACATTTATAACCTACATGTACTTATAATATATTACTTATATTTTGTATTATTATGTGTGTATGAAACAGATGAGACAAGGTTTTTTTTGTACTGTTTTTCTCTCGGATGTTTAATTTGTTTTATCATCACTAGGAATTAAACTCAAAAGTTAAACAGCCGCACTCTCATGCACAGTGCACAACATAATATATTATACAAATATGTACTTATGTATTGTGTATTGCTAATTACTCAAGCAGATAAACACTAAATGCTCATGTACTCATGTGTACGTACTTAAATGTGCATACATATGACATGTTCAGATAAACACATGAACTTCATTTTGTTATAAATCACAAATCACAAGTAGTAAGTGGTGTATGTATATAGCCGTGTACACTGTATTAAGTGTACAGTGTACATAAACATGTGCTGATTACCACACTGAGATAAATAAGTGTTGAGTAATCTGGAATCTGGAAGGAAATAGGAAAATACTAGTGTGTTTTATACCACATGAATGTTACTTGAGCCATATGATATACATTATGCATTATACATTATATATGGGCCAACGAAATATGTACTAATTAATATGTGACATCCCTCATCATCCTGTGTCATCATCAAAACTCGGTGCAGCTAACACAATACACACTCTTTATTGTTATCATGATCACCATCAGGAACTGAATTTGAATTTAGGCAGACGATTTGCAAATACCAAATCGTCAAAAATGTGTGACCTTTTAATTTTTAATTTTTATTGTAAACTGACATAAATTAGCACAGTTTAGTTGATTCAAGGAAATAAAATATTTACCTTTGTAATATATTGTAGAAAAAAAACTATTTTCATTTTATGCCTACTAATTCATACACCATCAAGTTTTATGTTTGCATTTACCAAATAGCAAATAGCAAATATAGAGTCAAACTGATCAAATACAATACAATGCATTATTTATTATATGTATAATATTTTTCAATACATTATGTTATAGTATTTTTCAATTTCCTCATTTCACCTCCTTTTTTCTGCTGTTACTTTTATTTCGTATAAATTATGAAGATGTTTATGTAACCAAGTTACAAATAAGTATGCATACTACATACACAGTATTAATTGTACAATGTACAATGAAGAACGGTTCGTTCTTTCTTCCTCTCTTTCTTTCTTGATGGAATACACAATCAAGTGAATCAGCACAAATACAAGGTTGTTTATACATACAGCATTAAGCATACAAAAGGTACATGGAAATCTGTAAACTAATTTTTCGTTCCTGGAACGATTGAATTTAAATTTTACATGTTATAGTGTGTACTGAATTACGGCTCAAGTTTTAGATTTTAGATTTTGATAGGTATTTTAAAATTTTAAACAGTGATGCACAGTGCACAGTTTACAGCCCACAGCCAATACAAAACTGTATAGTGTTTAGTGTGTACTACGATGGACAAAACTTTAAACGTTCAAATCACAGTTTGGAAGAATTATTCGTATGAACTGGATTAAAAAGCATACATGAATATTGAATATCTGTAATCTGTACTTATAGGTACATTTGCACTAGGCGTAAGATATGTAATATGTATATGAGTATGAAGTAAAAAGATTAGATAAACTCATATCTCATTCAGTTATCGGAACAACTCACTGTATATTATGTATTTTATTCTCATGCAAAATACGGGATACGAAACGCATGGCACATGCAATATGAAGTTTACTTGGATATTGGGTAGGTCCTATTTACTCATCATCGTAAACTTCAATCTTCAATAATTAGAGCACTCATACCCACACATGCAACACCGAACTACACTAAAATTTAACATTTACACACACCTTATGTGTGCAGTGTCTAGATCATAGCCCGTTATCAGATATATTATATGAAAAGTGACTGCCGGAAATGTATGTTCAGTAATAATTAAAATAATATGTCAGGAGTCAGGAATTGACCTACACTCCAGTAAAAGTAAAGTAATTATCATGCTTATGATTTATGAAATATCTAGAATGAGCGAGTTGCAGTACCAAATATCAAATATCAAATGGTCGTAAATTTCATTCCGATAGATTGTTTTTGTTTGATTTTTCAGGTACAGGTGAAAAATCGTCACAATATTAACTTTATGACTTTAAAGTTGAACCTTGCAAATATATTGAGGAAATGCATTTGTCACCAGTCTATACATTATTTTTATGCCCATTTTAATGAATAGTCAACAAAGAGTAGTGAAAATAGTACAAATGTTTTTAGTAGATTTATCTACATGTGTTGTATTATATATTATATCATGTTGATTGTAATGATGACCCTTTTTTATAGCCAAGAGTGTAATCTTACATCTTACATAAGAGAGATACAAACATGTGATAATCATGATGAATACTCGAGACTCGAGGAATGAGTATACTTTGATAAGTATGTTTTTTATCTGTGTTGTATGTTGTGTGTTTGTGTGGTTCTTTATTCTTTATTCTTTATGCGTCGAAAGTAAAAGAGATGCTCTCACGTTATTATGTCAATGTGTCTAAAGGGAAGTGGGAAAAGAATAATTACGAGAAAAAACTACCATGTTATATAATAGTACATGATACATGGATACATGACATACCACGTTTATCTAACGCGGTCGCAAAAATCTTATGGGCTGCGTGTGATCTGTGCAGTTTATAGTGTACAGTGTAGAGTATAGTACAAAATACAAAATACAGAAGAAGGCCGATGTTGCATCAAGTACAAAAGTTTGTCAAGTGCAAAATCGTTGTAACTTGTATCTTGTATCTCTATACAATATTGTACAAGAATACAGTAGTAGTTACAGAATATGACATGGAATGTGGAACTCAGTTTTTCTCTCAGGGAATATGATGAGATGAAACATGTGGAAAAAATACTGCACACAGAGAACAGAGAAATGAAGAGACATTTACGTACTTATTTCTTTCAAGATGTGCGTTTATTATTATGAAGGATGACGTCTCTCTGTATTCTACATTGTAGAAAATTGTACTTACACTTGTGAATTGCTGACTACGTATGTATATCATATTATTATACTTTATTATTTATTATGCAAGTTGCATGTGACTTTGATATGCCTTGAGGTAAAAAATACTTACATGCGGAGAAATTACATGACTCCAATGTACAATATTTAATAATATGTAAACACTACATACATCAGTCTCTCTAACACTTTGAAACTTTTACTTTTAAAACTTTAAAACTTTTCTGTACTCTTTTCAGTGTCTAATATAGCAAAATAAACTATTAAGATATTCATAATATATTTTATATGTCTGACAATGCAGCAATCAAATCTGTGTATATGTAATGGTGAAATTTCTGATGTGTATTCTGTCTTTTTTATTCTGTGCCCTATAAGTTGTACATTGTACATTGTACAGGCATGGAGAATGGAGCATGGAGAAAGATAGGGAGCCTAGGCTTGTATTAATACTAGTATATGTATCACTTGCATGAAAGATGTAAGTAGTGAGTAAGTAACTTGTGATGTATCTTGTATCTAGCATCAGAACCAGAGCGAGGACCAAAAAGCTAACTAAAGAAAAACTTGGAGAAGGAAAGGAAGAGAGAGAGAAACGGGCTGTCGTCGGGGATTCCCTTACACAAGTTCCAGAACTACATTTGTCCGTGTTTTTGGGGCTCGAAGGGAGGAAGACAGGAAGTAGGTGGTTTTCTCTTTCGTCTGCTCATTTCAAACCAAGCAAGCAACCGGGCCCTGTGTTCGTCTCTCAATTTCTCCATCGAATTCTATCCTCTACATAAACATATATCTATATATATTAAATTACATGTATAGATAAATTTATATCTGTTGTCATCAATAGATATTGTCAATTTTTGACTAACTTAAAACTGGATATTGAATCTATTATTCGAATATTAATATTTCGTAAAAAATTTAAAATTAATAACTTGACGTTTTCCTGCTTGTATCACGATAAAAGATACAACGTGTGTAAAGTGTAAAAGATTTTCTCCAACTCAACTTCAAACTTAAAATATTGTGTTCCTTCATAATATTTTATTATTTATTATTGTAGGTACTCCTACTATGATAAACGATAAACTAAATACAACAAGAAGTCATCATATCAATATTTGACAATCTATAGTCTATGAACCAATAGACGGAGTGAAAAATATTATTATCACCTTTATTATTCCTTTAAGTATTATCACAATCATTTGTCATTTGACGCACAAATAACTACACACACCTGTGTACTGTGTATATCATGCAATCAAACTCGACTACTGACTACTAAAATTCAATAATTTCATGGATAACACGATAAATTATAATATCCACAAAGGGTTAACCTGATTTACATTGCACGCTACACACTGCACAGACTGTAATCTACTATAATACATGGAACTATAATAATATTATTATTATCCTGATCGTGAATTTTATCATTGAATAGAGTGTGCGATTTGCGAAACTCGCTGGGAGCTGGGAACACGTGTTTGTTTTAAAAATACACATCCGGAAAAATACAAGCCAAACATACATTAAAATCAACATTTTAGCGATAACGACCAAAATATCAGTTAATTGTTAACTACAGTTTGAAATATTGACAGTCTCTTGTTGCAATGTTGTGGCAATAGTTTTTATGCTTGTGATTTTTTATGTTTTACTGGATAAACGATACACTGGATAACCAACTCATTGCTATTGAAAATCGTATAACTCAATCATTATTTTAGTATATATTACTACTTTTCTCCATTATACATCAACTTGTAGTTACAGTGTTTATAGTTATTTACTGAAAAAAGTGTTATTATCAATCATCATCATTAATAATAAGTTTAAAATAATTCTTGTTATTTTGTGACAGTGATAAAGTTATTTGAAGAATCAAAAGAAAAAAGAAAGACGTAACGAAAATACATTGTTGTTTTTTTGGTGAAAAGCTACAAAATTTACCATCAACTTTGATTTGGATTTTATAATTATAAGTTAACTTTGGAGGACCATTTTAACAATCAATATTTGGAGTCAATTGGGATTTTGGTGTTAAAAAACTAATCATCTTCACCATAATAAAAGGTTAGAACACTATACACTATACAGTAAATCATAGTTTTAAAATATTTCTAAAAAATACTTTTTTCATGTTATATCATAATATAATAATATGCCCATTAGTCGTACCATTATTTCTGACAATTTTCGTATGGGTTGTGTCTGTTTCATATATGCACATCATTCGCTTTTTCAAAAACTAGGTAATCACCATTATAATATATATTATTATTATCAGTATTTTATCAGTCTGAACAATAATTATTATCCTTCTCATAACTCCATTATGCATTATAAATGATAAAATGCATAGGTAATTGGTAATTTACATGAATGCTTGTAAATTTTATAGCTGATCTATACACATACTTACTTTATATTTTGTATCTATTCAGCATCATGCATGCTGCATGAATGCGTTGACGGAAAATTGGACAAATTTGCTTATCTTGTTCAACAAAATTGTAATGATGTGCTGACTGATAAAAAAAGTTGATAGACAATCATTTAAAATGATATCATGATATTATTATAGATACTTTTATTAATAGTATACAGCATTGTCACTTGTAAAAAGGCTTGATGAGTTGATGAAGGATTTTCTGTCAATGCTGAATGCATATTATAATTTAGAGTATTTAAAAATACAATAACATTTGTTCAACGATTATAATCATAAGTCATACGATATGTACATATGTCTAATATTATTACTGGTGCATAAATAATATTTTATCATTTTCATTTGACAATGTATATATGTATATAGTATATATGTAAATATAGAGGATGTAGGATTATATGATAGTTATAAAAAGTATTGAGGATTGAGGATAGGAAAATTTTGCAAACCGGACAGGAACTAATGACACTCTGAACTATGGACTCAGATGTCACAATGGGTAATATAATAATAATTATTATTATTGTAACCAATATTGGAGCAGTCATTTCCACTTGACAACTGGCGTGGCGTTTATATTATGATGATAATAATGTGCTCTGTCTGACTGACACATGTTCGGAGTTTGGAGTATCTGTGTAAGTAAGTACTGTGTACTTTATAATATTTATGCAGATTGTAGATTTATCTCATCATCCGATTTTTTTTGCTGCGTTTGTAAATATTTGTTCAAATCATGTTTTATAAAATACTTGATGAATAATAGCGTACAGGAAAATTTGTACTATATATATATCAGTGTTGTATTGATTACTCTGAAAAAGTAATCGATTACAGATTACAGATTACTGGTCAAAAAAATTGCTC